>BJBW01018895.1:0-10783 GCA_004320125.1 Scolopax mira | reverse complement strand
GGCAATCCTGCTTCGGTGGGGGAGTTGGACTAGATGATCTCTACGGTTCCTTCCAACTCTAAAATTTCATTGAAATTCAGTCAGTGAAATCCGTTCTATAAGCAAATATTCATTAGAACGATAGCATCACAGAGAATGGTTGAGTCTTCTTATTCCCAGCGTCATTAACCCAATCAAAGCCCCACTAATCCCATTACCAAACGGGGAGTTGGGCGGCACTTCCAGCAGGTCCTTAACCCAAAGGCCAAAAGAAGATTACGCTCCTCCCGGATTTATCAGTTACTCAATAACTCACATTTTCACACCCCCACCTGCAGCCACACGCCCCGGCAGGCTCAGAATCACCGAGCTGCCTCAAAAATACCTGCTGTGAAGAGGCCCGCCCCGGCCGTAGAGAAGGGCAGAAGAAGTACAAGATGTCAAAGTTTTAAATGCCCGGAAAAATACGTTAAAGCTCGTCTCTGGAAGGCAGGTTTCTTGCCCACAAAGCACCATCAAGAGTTTGTGGTTTAAATTTTCTTTATCCTCGTTATGTGGTATGGATAGAAGAGTAAAGACACCGAAACTGGAGATGGAAAAGGGGCAGCAGGCACACACAAACAGCTCCCTTGGCTGGGTTTATTCACTTAGACAAGAAGAGTTTTACCTCTCGTTCTGCGTCCTCATGATTGAGGCTGCAAAGACAATGGCCAATTAACATCCCGACCGACAGCTGAACCTGCTCCACAAGTTACAGGAGTCTTCTGTGGGATTTTAATCAGCCTGAAATCTGCTATAACGGCATCTTATGTAAATCAAGGAGGTTCCTTTTAGAGAAAGGCCCAGAGAACTGACTCTGACCTGGGTGTCCCCAAAAGATGCTCCCCCAGCGCGGGAAATGATGGACGGAGTGTCTGTACAAATGGGATGATGAAATTAGGGAGTCCCTCACACAGCAGGAGCCATGGAGTTTTATCACCTGACTTTATACATACAAAGGGTACGTGGACTCGTGTAACAGGGAAGAAGAATGTAAAGTGCAGTTCACACACCTCAATCCACGAGGAGGGATCGGCCACCGTGACACCCACGACATCCCAAGGCACAAATAGGTGAAGTTCTGATGAAATCACATCCTTCTTTCCACTCCACTTTGTCAATAAACCTCACTTTATTAAAAGCATCCGAAATCTAAACCGGGCGACGAAGGACGGGAGGGAAATACTGAATAAACCTCCTGGTTCTAACTGGATTCCAGCTCCCGTAGAGAGGATCCAAGAGAGGGGCTGGGGGGCTGCCTATAGACATGCCACAGATGGCACACAGACACGCGTCCTGGCTCGCCTTCCCAGACCTAAAGGTACTAAGGAATGTCTCGCTGCCATTACAAAGGCTAATTTAGTGCTGGTGACATTTCTGAGGACCAGAATGAGACCACAAAACTCTTTTCGCTCAAGGCAAGGAACCAGATGGTAACACGTTCCAGCTGGTACGATCCCTTTGGGGTTTCCAGCAGCCACCTCAAAAGTCAAGGGCTCTGTGCACCACGATCCAGAGAACTCCACTCTCAGGCACTTTTGTTTTCTGGGGGAGTTATCTCGACAATCTGGAAATGCATAAGGGATCATTAAACACAGCTGTCAGTAACTGCAGCTTCAGAGGAAGCTCTGGATGGGCACCACAGGGTCCTCTGCTACCTGGATACTCCATCATTTCACCCCACGAGGCAGCTGTGGGCAGGGAGTGAGGACCTGCTGGGTGCCCAGTGTGTTCCTAAACGGAGCTAAGGCTTTCCCTGATGCCAGGGGAAATTCCTGGCCGTTTGCTCCAAGCACGGTGGGTCAGGGCTTACACACCGCAGTCCCGGGTGGAAAGAATCCCTCAGCACGCAGGAGAAAGCCAAGAGTCTTATCCAAACCATTGCCCTTCTTGTGTTGCTTCATCTCCTGGGCCAGATCCCACCACGCTGGTTCCTTGGCATCCTTCAGAACGCTCTCAGGTCACCAGGAGGGATGAAATCCCCTTCTCCCAGCGCCCTGAGCGTCGCAGGCTGCGTGGTACAATGGAGGAGCCCCCTCCTCCTCTCTCACCACACGCTGGGCAGAGGGAAGCACTTTGCCACTGCCTCCTCCTGAGCTCTGCTTTCTCCCTCTTCCATCTTCAAGCACGGCCACACATAAATTACACATAAATTACATAAATTACCATCCACCCCGGGACGGGGGAGCTTGGGCGAGCAGCCACCCTCGAGGCCGTGGCCACCTGATCTCAGGGTAACCTCCTCTTGTAGCCAGGGCCCCAGGAGAAACTCCTCTGCTCCTTTTTTGCTGACTTCTCCTTTCCTCTGCAGGCTGAGAAAGCAAACACTCTCAAACCAGCCCCTCCTGAAGTCTGCTAAGCAAGGAGGGAGGCAGAGGAGATGCCCTTCCTCTCCCAGCTTGTACGAGGGACCCTTTCGCCCCAAGAAAATCAGAAATCCGCCAAGAGAAATCAGAAATTTGATGTGAGTGGAGCCACATCTGGCTGTAACATCACTGCAGCCACATGTGCTACACTCCCCAGCGCCGGCGGAGTTCAGCACATTCCCGAGAGCAGCGGGATGATTTCAAGGCCCTGGAATTTGGGCAGCAGAAACGTCGCCTCTCACCGCAGGGCCGGGGGTGTGGGACCAGTGCTGGGTGCTGCCAAACCCTGCTGGTTTCACTAATTGGGAAGGGCAGGGAAGTGCCAGAGGCTGGTCATTAGGAAAAGCCTCTGGAGGAAACGGAACAGCCAGCACCTCTCTCCTTTTGGCTGAGTCCAAGGAAAAGATAGAAGAATAAGGGAAAAAGATACCAACCCCCAGCTTCACACCACCATCTGTTTCTGGTTATTTAAATAAAGTTAAAGGAAAGCCAGCTACAAAGGTACAACATATATTTGCACCTGATTTTTATTCCCACAACAGACACTAAATATCCCAGACATCTCCTGCTCTGGGGCTCCTGAAGTCTCTCTTAAGACCCCGGTGCTGTCACCTTCTCACCCAGGGGTCTGCAGACATCTGAAGTCCTCTGGTGCCCAGAGCTTTTGGTGAGACAGCAGTTCTTTCTATTTTAACATATTACCTGTCATTTCAACATATTATTTCATCTCCCACCACCCAGAGTTACTGGAACAGGCAGCTTTAGAGCCAGCAGGAGGGCGAGGAGACCACTTGGGGAACCTCAGCATTTGTTAAAACCCTCAACTCTTCGGGTCTCACCCGAAGAAAGGGGTAAGAGGGGCTGCATCCCAGGGGCAGGGATGCTGAGATGGCTACTAGATAAAGCAAGGGGCTGACAGGTACCACTCTGAGTGAGTTGTGACCACACAAGTGAGTAACACATATTCTATCTGGCAAAATTACTTTTAGACCCAAGCAATATCCTGAAGCCCAAAAACATACGTAAATATTTTCATTCACTTCTGTCCAAGCAGCAGCCCCTACCTCAGAGAGACTCAGTCTTTAAGTCACAGTTCTGGGGGAGAAATCAATGACCCCTTAATCAGATTCTGATTCAAATGAAGTGGTCACTTTCTCACCTTTTTAATTACTCTGTCAAATGAGGGACACACACATCTGTGCACAAACACACGGCGCCGAGCTCGGCACGACTGGAAACGCAGAGAAACCTTTTTTCAGTGTTCAATCCCCAGCATCCCGTGAGTTTTAAGGACACAGAGCAGTTTGTGGAACATCATATTGGTGTTAAAGAAACCAGGAATAAACCATTCCTCAGAACACCACGTCAGCTCGGGTCCCTTTATCACAAAAGGGAAACAGCAGGATTTAAGGGATCCAAGAATCGGACAAAAAGAACAATCAGAGCATGGAAAAACTTGGAAGTGATGAAAAGTTTAAAGGATTTTGCTTGTTTACCTAAAAGAAAACAAATAAATGAAGCCATGATGGAAGTTCACAGAACTACAAACTGCCTGGAAATAGGAAACTTCCACTCACCTCGTTTCTTAACACCAGCACAGGGGGACATTCCGTGAAACCCACAGGAGGAAAATGATGGGAGCCACAAAAAAGGGAAGACTTTCATCCAACTGGGGAATTTCTTACCATAATATAAGACTGAAACACAACACCTGACAGGGGCTGAGGTGAGATATAAGTAACAATAGTCAGAATTGTTGTGTTAAAAAAAAAAAAATAAAAATCACCACCTGAAATTGATAAAGTAAAATCACCTTAAAGGGGGTGAGGACAAGTTCCCCAGGGACTGTTTGTGTCAAGAGCCCTTCAAGCCCTACTGGGGGAAGTGTCCCAGGTGCAGGCACTTCCAGTTTAACTCTTCCCCATCCCTTCCAGCTGCAAATGAGAGGGTCAACACAGCAGTGGAAATACCTGAGAAGCAGCAGATGCTGAACAGAATGAACAGAAATCACTATTTCTGCTGCTTTTCTACCAAACCCGAGCTCTGCAGGTGTCCCTTGGGGAAAGCTCCCCCAAACCTCACTCCTCCGTGGTCCCAAAGAGCACAACGACCAATAATTCCCCGGCCTAGAGCCTTGGATCTTGCTTTTTGTGTCTCTCCCCAAGCCCCCGAGGGCCAGCCCCCCAAAAATGCTGCCGGAGCCCCGGAGGACCCTCTTCTGACACGGAGGACGTAAGGTCAAACTGCTCCTCGGGTGTCACCCCGGGGTGACACAACCTGCCACTGGTTTCCAAGGGGCTGTAAGAGCCAGCAGGACAGAAGAGCAGCGTTTCCCCGGCTGCCTGAGGGATCTGGCTCAGCGCCCGCCCTACGGATGCACTGACTCAACAGGAAAATATTAAGGGAAGAGAGAAAAAAAAAAAAAACAAACCCAAAAAACCCACCAAAACCTTGATTAGAATTTTTTTTTTTTTTTTACAAAAGAGGCTGCCTAGAATGTTCTCTTTCTCTCCCTCTTATCTGCCACATGATTAGCTTCCCTCTGTTGACGAGCTTTACCAGGAACGAATTTCTTGCTGCGTGACACAAACCAGGCAACATCTGAAGGTTTGCTCTGCGACCCTGCTCCGCTCCCCCTCGCCTACGTGAGGCTCCATCTTCAAACCAGAGACTTTCTTTCCCACAGCCACGCAGCCAGGTCACTGCTCAATGCCCACCAGCTTCTTCTGATCCCGAAAAGATACCTCAGCCCCTCATTTCCCACTCCAGAAACGATGAGCGTTCACAGGTTTTCACACACGACCACAGGTTTCCAGTTTTCCCACCAAGTTTTAGCCACAATGAGTAATCTTCAGGTGACGTGTTCCTTACGTGACCTTATTTGTTTTCACACATCTCCTGCTCTAAAAGGTCAGCTCCAGTTTAATGTTTCACTTGAACTAAAGAGGATGAGAAAACCTGCCTCCTCCCAACACCGCGATGGGCTCGTGGCTCTCACCATCCCCTGGCCACAGGTCACAGCCCTCCCCAGCCCAGCCTCACTTCACACCTTGCTCAGAACGAATCCCCACTCCTGACTGCACCTTCCTGCTCTATCCCATTTATTCCAAAAAGTAGAAATTAAACAGGAGCAAACAAAACCTAATCCTCTATCTCAACGCTTTTACATATCCCACTTTCCGAATGGGGTCCTCTTTCTGCACCCCATTACCTTTTTTTATCCTTTCACCCCCTCCCTTTTTAAGATAAGCTCCTCCACTCACGTCAACCTTGTAGAATATTCATCTAATAAAGACTACAAAAAGACCAATTTATTCCACATATCTTACTAAACAATATTTCTCCCTTCTTATTATAACTCCTATTTATCTCTTCTTCCTCACTTTTTTTCATAATCAGCCCTTTGTCTCGTTTCTTTAATTTGTGTAATTCATTTTACTGTCCCACTTCTTCAGGAATGATAGAGTTGCAGGGCCCTGTACAAAACATTGGAAATGGAAAAGCCCCAACAGAGGACACGGGTCACTTTTATGGCAGTTAAAATGCCCCAAAGCAGCCTAAACCCAACAGCAAAGCACATTCCTCATCATTGAGTGTTTCCTATCATTTTTCAACTTGCTTTTATTTTTTGTTACAGAACCAACAATGACCTGACGCCGGATTAACCCGAGCGCTGCCTCTAAGTCACCGCGAGGTTCAAGCCGCATGGAGATGATTCACTCATCAATTTTATGCCCTGGTGACAGAGGAAAGAGCTCCATCAAATTTTGGGGGGGGCAGCAAAGCTGAGAATGGAGCGAGAAGCAAAGAGGGAGCTGGGCCCCCTCTGCTCCAAGGGCAGCTCTTACCTGTGAGAGCCCAGGGGACGACGCATGTCCCGGCGGCGTCGCAGCAAGGTTTGGGTGTCCCTTATTTATTTCATGTGCAGTGTAAGGGGATGGGGCAGGAGGACCCGGTTGTCTTGCTACTTGTGTTACCTGTGTGGAGATAAACTGTTAGTAAGACATAGTATTAGTAATCCAATCTGTAGAGATGCTGTAATCTTCTTTTATAAACAAGCAGCGAGCAGCATTTTTACGTATAGAAATATATATGTAAAATAATACATATATTTATCTCAGTGAAACGCTGTACAAGTTAGTTAACTATTTATATGAGTCAGGAAAATGAGGAAGGATCAAAAAGAGCAGCAACTGGAGTCACTGGTGGAAATGTCTGGGAACTGGATGGGCTTTACTGCTGTGTCTGGCTTTGAGATATCCCTCTGACTTCAGGCCTGGGATCTTGTGATCTTTCCATTATAAGCCATATCAGACAGTATCGTGACTTTCAAAGGGATAAATGTGACCAGTGACTCAAAAAAACCCAACCAAAATAAGGAGAAAATCTTCATGCTCCCCTCCAAAAAGAAAAACTAAGACTGCACAGAGGCCGTGTTATCTGAAGGGCCTGGCATGAGCAAAGAATTAAATACCAAAGCAATTCTTGCATACACTTATCTCCTCTCTCAGCTTCAATAAAAAAATACTAATCAAAACACATTAGGCAAAATGTTGTAAAATATATTCACGGCACATATACTTGCTCTGCTGCACTATCTCCATGACAGAAGTGTTTTAAATAGACTTTATGCAGTCACTACACTAAAAAAAGGAGAATCAAAGGCAAAAAAAAAAAAAAGAATCACACAACCACTGGGGTGACACCCACCAGGAATTGAACACGGGGCTGTTTTTGCAGATTTGGGTAAAGCTCAGAGTATAGAATCCAGCACTCACTTCTCTTTTATCCAACCTGTGGTTTGTTTGCTGAAAAGCAAACGCTTCGTTACAGACGCTTAAAATGCCTTGAAAGGGCTGTTGCAGCTCCATACGTAGGTTTGAGTGTGTATTTTTCCCCCAAATCAGTAAAGAAGGGCAGAAGGGAATTTTTGGCTCTTTAGGAGAGGGTTAGCACCAGGCTCCAAGAGAGCAGAAGTTACAGAGTTCATGACTAAAGGCTTTTTCCAGGTTATTTTATTGAGCCACCCTCCAAGCACTGGAGCAGGAGGGGGAAGCACCACCTGCTGCTGCTCCAACCCTGGAAACCCTCCAGGCTCCTGCTCCACGGGAGGATTTACAGCTCAGCAGAGGAAAGGGAGGGTCACGGCAAAGAACCTCATCCCCTGTCCCCATCTGGATCCTCCCCTTCCCCAGGAGGGGAATAATCTCTTTTCTCTTGGCTGAGCAGGGCTGTCAGGTGCGTGCACAGCCCGAAGCCAAACCAGCCTTAGGGAGAGCAGAGTAAAACTTTCCACGTCCCAGCCCCAACGAAATCAAAGTCTCCTACGTGACTCCCAAGACACCCCTGAAGGACTCGTGGTGTCAATCGTGCACCAGCGGGTGCTCACAAGTGACACTGTGTCGTGATGGATGTCAAAAAGCACAGTTAAGGGGGGGAGAAGGCAGAGAAGGCAACACAAACCGCAAGGAAATAATTCATCTAAAGAGCCCCATCATCAGGCTGAGTGGGTGCTCATCACCGAGACGTCTCTGTGAGCTTCTTGTGGAGAAAAAGAGGTTTTTTTGCAATAGCTGTGGTGCTTCAAGAGCTGCCAGCTCCGATCTCCCCACACGTACCAGCACACACTGTCCCAATGATGGCCAGAGCCATTGACACCCACAGAATCACAGGATGCTATGGGGTTGGAAGGGACCTCTGGAGATCACCCAGTCCAACTTCCAACCAGAGCAGGTCCCACAGGAACGTGTCCAGGGGCTCTGAATGTCTCCAGAGAAGGAGACTCCACCACCTCTCTGGGCAGCCTCTGCCAGGGCTCTGACACCCTCACAGCAAAGAAGTTCCTCCTCATCTTTAGGTGGAGCTTCTTATATTCAAGTTTGTGCTCGTTCCCTCTTGTCCTGTCCCTGGGCACCACTGGAAAAATTGTCCCCATCCTCCTGACACCCACCCTTCAAGTATTTATAGATGTATAAATACTTGGGCCTCTGGTCTCCACAGGCACCCAAGCCCATGCAGACATTTGACAAAGGAGATGGGGACATTAATAACATCCCAGGCCAGTGTGAGCGTTCCACAGTCCTCTTAAGAAATTCAAACATGCAAATAACCTAGGCTGGATGTTAATTAAAGACTGCAAGTAATAGTATTCCACACCTGGAAACCAAAGGAAAGGAAAGCCGTGCAGCCATGGGAACGATGGTCCAGGGACCACCATTGTGCAATGCACCAGACAAGGATAAGGTACATCCTTGGTATTAAAAAGGCCACCAGCACCCTGCCCTGTGTCAGGAACGGCGTGGTGAGCAGGACTCAGGAGGTGACCATCCCCCTGGACTGGGCACTGCTGAGGCCCCACCTCAAGGGCTGTGTCTGGTTTTGGGCCCCTCACCACAAAAAAGACACATTGAGGGGCAGGAGCGGGTCCAGGGAAGGGCAACGGAGCTGGTGAGGGGTCTGGAGCACAAGGAGAAGGGGCTGGAGAACTTCTGAAGGAGCTGGGGGTGCTCAGCCTGGAGAAAAGGAGGCTGAGAGGGGGTCAATCGCTTCTCCCAAGGAACAGGCCATGGGACAAAAGGAAACTGCCTCAAGTTGTGCCAGGGGACGTTCAGATTGGAGACTGGGAAAAAATTTTATGTGAAAAGAGTTATGAAGCCTTGGAAGAGGCTGCCCAGGGCAGTGGTGGAGTNNGAGGGATTTAAAAGCCGGGCAGACGTGGTGCTGATGGACGTGGGTCAGTGGTGGGTTTGTTAGTGTTGGGTTGATGGTTGGACTCGATGACCTTAAAGGTCTCTTCCAACCACAACGGTTCTATAATTCTATTCTATGATTCTAAATTTGCTTTGAAAGCCTAATCAATGCCATAGAATTGTCATAAATAATCACACCGACCTGATGCTTTGGCAACACCACAATGGGACAATATCTGATGGGAGTCTACCACCCACCTGACAGGACAAGTCGCTCAGCACAGCCCAAAAAAGATCAGCACAAGGTGTGTTTCCAACACAAGGAAAAGCCTTTCACACCCTTCACTCCTGGCTCCTGCAGCAAATTACTTACAAATAAACTGAAATGAAAGATATGGATTCGAATCTCAACAGGTGATAAAGGAAGACAAACTTGCCAAATTTGTGTGTTTATTCATTAATTTTTAAAAGACTCCACCAGCTCATCACTTGCGTTATGGGATGTTTGCCCTCACAGCACCTGAGGTTTGGTTTTCTCTTTATTAAACAAAATTACGCAGAACATAAACTCAGCCTGGGATTTCTATGGAAGCAAATATCCTTCTTAAATCTGGAGATTAAATGAATCTCCTAAAAATGGCTACACAAAATCACACATTAGTTTGCTGGGGCATCACTTTGGTTTTTCCTTAACTGAGTAGCAAGAGGCTAACTCGAGTTTTCCTGAAGCCTTAGGCCTGTGTTTTAAAGGAAATAATGAATGAACCGTGAAATAAAGACTGGAATTATCTCTTCCTTTTAAGCTTAAACATTGTTTTTAGCTTCTTTCATTATTCTTCCCCCTCCAATTACCTAATTTCAAATACATAGTTGTCTCCATGAAATAGCCAGGTTAGATCAGAACGATGGTGCCCGCCACAAAATTCCCTCGATTACAGGGACAAGAGTTGATCCTTAAGAACTGCTCTTTTCTTAAACAACTTTAAAAAAAACCAAAGAAGCTTCAGACTTGGACAGAACCTCTCTCCTTTCAATTTATTCTCCTTCAGAGCAGTACTGCTGGTGTCCCAGGCACGGAGCATCCCTCTTGGACACGGGCAGGAGTTGGCCTCCTGCCCCAGCTCCTTCCCGTTGAGCAGAGGGGTGGCTGGAGCAGCTAATCCTCCCTGAGCCCTTCTCTTCAAGGCAGGAAGGTCCCTTTAAAGGACACAAAGGCAAATCACAGCACCTCTGCTGGGTGGGAAATTATCAGGAGGCCACCAACGGGCATCCCAGGGAAGAAAAGCCACCAAATGAACAGCCAAAGAAGCTAATGGTGGAGTCAAGCCTTAGTGACTGAAAATCTGGGATAAAAACATTCCTCAACAATTCATTTTTTTCACTATTTTCTTTACCATCAGCTGGCACTGAGCTGGACAACCAGACTAGAGGTGGTATCTGCCCCAAAGAGGCAGAGATTGCAATTACCACAGAGAATTTAAACCAGCTCTACTGAAACCCTGCTTTAGGATACACCAAACCAACTCACACCCAACCAACTCTCTGCACACAGGTCACAGAATGCTTTGGGCTGGAAGGGACCTTAAAAACCACCCAGTGCCCCCTTGAACCCCTCCAGGGATGGGGCAGCCACAGCTTCTCTGCCCAACCTGGGCCAGGCTCTCACCACCCTCACACCAAAGAACTTCTTCCCCACATCTCAGCTCCATC
>BJBW01018894.1:0-23441 GCA_004320125.1 Scolopax mira | reverse complement strand
AGGTGGTGGGGTCTCCTTCTCTGGAGACATTCCAACCCCTCTGGACACGTTCCTGTGGGACCGGGTGGTCTCCAGAGGTCCCTCGCAAGCCCGTGTGATCCTGCGGGAGCGGGTGCTGGTGGGGGGGAGCCGGGGAAGGATGCCCTCCCCATGGCCGGGAGCCGGGCGGGCAGGATAACGCTCAGGAGGGGTTTTCGGGGGGGTTTACCCCCCGGTCCCGGACACGTCCCCGCCGTGCTACCCCGCAGCACCCCGCCACCGTGGCGATCAAGGTCAAGGTAAACCTGGAGGAGCTCCTCCTCTTCCTCCGCTTCCTCCTCCTCTTCCTCCTGGCCGCTGTCGCTGTGGGATTTGTAGTCCCCCCCGCTTCTCACATGGGGCGCGACTACATTTCCCGAGGGCCCCCCACGTCCTCCTCCTCCGGCTGCTGTGCGTGCTGCAGCTGCGGGGCGCCGGGGAGCCCCGGGACACGCTCGGGAGGGCCCCTCGCCCCCATGCCTGAGGCCCCCCAGGTACGGCCCGGACCGCGGGGGTGCGGGGTGCTGGGATGCCGGGGGTACCTGGGGGACGCGGGCTGTCCCCGGGGTGCTGGGATGCCGGGGATGCGGGGAGGCGTCCCCGGGGTACGCGGGGTGCCCTCTCTCAGGGTAGAGCTGGATCCTCGCACACCCTCCCCCCCCACCTCCCCCAGCCCCTGGAGAAGCCCCCCATCCTTTGGGCGCTGGGAGGGGAGGCAGAGAGGGGGCCGTACAGTGTGTTTTGGGAAGGCGCCCCGGGGGCTTGTGAGCCCCCTCCCCTCCTCGCCGAACGCCTTGTGCTTCTGTGCAACCAACGTGCGGCTCGGGGGGGGGGGGGGGGGGGGGGGGGGGGGAGGAGAGAATCCCCCCCAACTCCGCACCCCCCCAACTCCACCCCCCCCATTCTCCCCGAGGCTATCCCGTCTGGCCAGTGGTGGCCGCGGCTGGGCTGGGAGCCGAGCCTGAGCTTGGCCGCCGGCATTAACGGTGGCGCTGGGGTGACAGCCAGACGGCAGTCCCTGCTCAGAGCCGCCCCGCCATAACCCGGTGACTGATCAACAGGGTCACCCGGTGATAAACAGGGTCACCCGGGACAGAGCCGGGGCGGCACCGAGCTGGGAGCATCCCTGGGGACCTGTGCCCGCTCACCTTGAGTGGAAGCAGCTCAGTGGAACGTCCTGGAGAGGTGGAGCTGGGTCTGGCCAGATGGGTTCAGGGTTGGGGTCCCTGAACACGTGGGGGTGCGTATTCCAGGAGTTGGGAGCCGCTGCTCCCAGGGACAGTGGCATGGAGCTGCGGCCTGGATTTCATGCAGGTGGCTTCCCTTTGGCCAGGGACAAGCGCACGTAGCCACCCGGGATGGGGGCTCACCTGCTTCCAAACCAGGTTTGGATCTGAGGGTGGAAACCAGCCCATGGGGGTCCCCAAACCTGTGGCGGGGGGGCTGCCCCACAGGGGGCGACTGCTGGGGGCAATGATCCCGCACGTCTTCAGCCCGGCTGGGGGACGGGCAGGCGGTGGGGCACAGGCCAGGCAGTCACGTCTGGCAGGGGCTCCAGGTGGGCACGGCACGGCCTGATGCTGGGGGTGTGTTTGGCAGGAGTTTACCCCCTTCCTGGCACAGCAGGGGGACTGCTGGGTGCTCCATCCCACCCCCACACTGGTGCCAGCTCTGGGCAGTAGCACCAGAATCCCTGCCCTGCTCCCCGGGGACCTATTTGGGCGGTGGGGGCTGTTTGCCCAGGTGTGAGGGGCAGCTCCAGGACGTGCAGTTTTGGCGTTGCTCAAGCACCCGTGCTGAAATCCCATGGGAATGCTGCTGGAGTGGCAGGTCCTCACTGGGGCAAACGGGCACCCTACTTGTTGCTGCGGCTTCTGGTTTTGATCACAACTGGCCTCTGCATGCAAACACCAGCTCGTTTCCCTGTTAGTCATGGGGGTTATCCCGGGGCGGGGGGGGGTCCTGCAAGTCTGGCCATGCAGGATGGCAGTGGAAGGCACGGACTGGACCATGGACTTAGTGATTAGTTGTTCTGCAATTAGCAGGGTAATGGGGTTTCTAGACCTTGCTCCTGCGGCATGGACTGGCACCTGTGGATTTTTATGGCTCGGAAGGTGCTGTTGGTGACTCGGCATGGGAGCGGGGAGCACTGGGTCATGTCTTGTGTCCCTTCCCTGCCTTCATCCCGTGACTGCTGATCAGGCTTCCCCAGTGCTGCCAGCTTTCCTGAGGCCAGACCTCAGGATCTGAGCATTTAATCCCCCTCTGGACTTGTGAACCTTGTGGCACTATTGCCTTCTCCCCGGGCAGGGCGATGCTGCCCGGGTGTTGTGTCCCACCAGGGCAGAGGAGAGCCGAGGGGCAGTCTCTTGCCTGCAGACCAGCTCCAGTCCCACCAACCGCCCAGTTAATGTGTAACACGGGCAGCCCCGTGCCCGGGGTGCACATTAACTCCCTTTCACAACCGGTACGGACCCCCCGGCACGGGGTGCCAGCACCCCTCTGCCTCTGCGTGGCTCAGAGAAGAGCTTTGTTCCAGGGAGGGAGTAAAACCCCACTGGCTCATAACAGGGATTAAAACAAGTCGGTGGGAGCCGAGGATGCCCCAGTGCAGATCCAGGCATGTTGTGCATCCAGGCTTTTTTCTACGAGATTTACAAATTCCATCTGAAATACTCCCCCCCCCCCCAGCTGTGCTTTGCACAGTGAGACGTGCGGCTGCTTTTCTTCTTGCAAGAACATCTCCTGGGGAGCAGGTAGCGGTTATTTATTTGCCTTGTGATTATGGAGGAATTTGAGCCCGTGCCAAACGGGTTGCTTTCCCTCCAGAAACTGCAGCGATGTGGCTTTCAATGCGTTGGGGGGTGTCTGCGGCCAGAGAGGGGCTGCCTGGCCCAGCAACGCCTGTCTAGCTGATGGTCCCTGGGACATCGCTGCTGCTGCAGAGCTGGTGGAGCCATGCCCAAGAAGGATGATGACACCAAAAAGCCAGTGTCGGAGATGGCGCTGGACCAGCGCTGGAGGCTGCAAGTCTTCTACCTCTGCTTCTACGGCTTCATGACGCAGATCCGGCCCGGGGAGAGCTTCATCACCCCCTATCTCCTGGGGGCTGACAACAACTTCACGCGGACAGAGGTGAGCTATGGGTGGCCTGTCCTCCCCTGATGCCCCCCTGTCCAGCCATCATCAGCCACGCTGGGGCCGGCCGGAGCATCGTCTCGCCGCCCTGGGGTATGGAAGTGTGTGGCGATATGCGTGGTGGAGCTTTTTGGGTGGGGGGAGAAGGTGGCATGTGTTCCCCCGGCAGCACGTTCCTGAGCCACTGGTCACCTGCGAGGTCACCCTGTCTCCCCAGTCCCAGGCTCCTTGCGCTCGGGCTGGAAATCACTTTTTGGGGGGCGATGTCTGACCCCTGCCTGCCTGGGCTGCCGGTGGGATGGCAGGGGGGTGCTGGTCTGGGGAGAAGCCCTGTCCCATTTCGCTAGGGAGACCCTTTCCATACTGGCCCAGTGCAGAGAACGGGGCTGGTCACTGCTGGGCTGCTGGCAACGATGGGGTTAGATGTTGTTATCCCCCAACCAAGGGGCGCTGGCTCCCGTCCTAGCAGGCTGCTGTGTCCGTGGGAACGCTGCGTTCCCAGCACGGGAGGGAGCCGGGGCTCAGCCAGACCCCCGGCGGAGCAAGCTGTCGGCCACATTCCTGCCTCAGGAGGTGCTGCCGTGGGGGTCAGCAGCTGGTTGATGGTCAGCTGCACTCCTTTGGGGCTGGGGGCATCTCCCAGGGATGTGTCCAGTGCTCAGCCCTTGCACGCACGGCAGGTGACCAACGAGATCATGCCAGTGCTGACGTACTCCTACATGGCCGTGCTGGTGCCCATCTTCCTGCTGACGGACTACCTGTGCTACAAGCCGGTGCTGCTGCTGCAGAGCCTCAGCCACATCTCCATCTGGCTGCTGCTGGTGTTGGGCACCTCTGTCCTGGCCATGCAGCTGATGGAGTTCTTCTACGGCATCACCATGGCCGCCCGCATTGCCTACTCCTCCTACATCTTCTCCCTCGTCGCCCCATCCCGCTACCAGCGTATGGCCAGCTACTCCCGCTCCGCCGTCCTCCTGGGGGTGTTCACCAGCTCGGTGCTGGGCCAGCTCTGCGTCACCGTGGGTGGCGTCCCCTTCCTCACCCTCAACTACATCTCCTTGGGCTTCGTCAGCTTCGGCCTCGTCCTCACCCTCTTCCTCGAGCGGCCCCGGCGCAGCCTCTTCTTCAACCGTCCGGAGGGGGCTGCGCCCGTTGAGCTGGACAAGATGGCTGGAGGAGAGGGGAGCGGGGGGCCGGGGGGCTGGCGGGAGGCGGTGCTGTGCCGGATGCTGCGGGAGCTGGGAGCACTGTCCAGGCAGCCCCAGCTCCGGCTCTGGTCCTTGTGGTGGGTCTTCAACTCAGCTGGTTACTACCTGATGCTGTACTACGTGCACATCCTCTGGAACGAGATCTACCCCACCCGAGACAACAGCCGGGTGTACAACGGGGGAGTGGATGCTGCTTCCACGCTGCTGGGTACGTTGCCCTGGGCTGGGGATGCTGGGGATACAGGGAAGCAGCCATCTTCTGCTGCATCCCCTGTGCTCCCTGGGGCATTTTGGGGGCTGTAGGGGGTGTGGCGATGAGAGGAACATCACTAGGTGACACGAGCGTGACTCAGCTGGAGGATGCAAGGTGGTCCCGTGCTGGTGAGGTGTTCACAGCACCCTTCATCCCTTCCCCAGGGGCCGTAGCCTCTTTCACCGCTGGCTACGTGAAGATCCGGTGGACGCTGTGGTCGGAGCTGGTGATCGGGGTGGTGACAGCTTTCCAGGCAGGGCTGCTGCTGCTCATGAGCACCACCAGCAACATCTGGCTGTGCTACGTCGCCTACGTCCTCTTCCGCGGCTCCTACCAGTTCCTGGTGCCCATTGCCATGTGCGTGGTACCCCTGAGGACCTGCTCCCACCCCTGCAGCTGGCCTGGCAACAGGGGCTCACTGGTGTCCCCCCCCTGCCCCGGTTTTTCCCAGTTTCCAGATTGCTACCTCCCTCTCCAAAGAGCTCTGCGCACTGGTCTTCGGGGTCAACACCTTCTGCTCCACTGTGCTGAAGACCATCATCACGATCATCGTGGCTGACAAGAGGGTCTTGGGCTTGTCTGTGCATCCCCAGGTAGGGATGAGGGGCACCCAGGAGGGAGGTTCCCTAATGGTGTGGGGTGAAGTTGGGGGTGGGTGCTGCAAGCATTGCCCTCTCTGCCCCCCTCTCTTGCAGTTTTATGTGTATTTTGGCTACTTCACCCTGCTGGCGGTGGTCTACCTGCTGGCAGCCGCCTGGGTGGGCATCCAGCACAGTCGACGGAAGCAGCCAGCAGAGCTGGCCCTTGCCAAGGAGCCGTGCCAGCCCCCTGAGGAGGTGCCAGTCCAGGAGAAGAGCCTGGAGGCAGGTGCCATACGAGCCTGAGCACCATCACCACCCTGGCCAGGTCTCGGCTGTGTAAGTGAGCATCACTTCCACCCTGTGCTTTTTTTTTTCCCCTCCTGTCCTGCTGGCGGTCCTTGGCGCTGGCCTGTTGAGGACATGCCCCTTGGGAACCATTTTCTGCTCCATGGGGGCAGGGGCTGTGCCCCCGACCACAAAAAAACCACGACTGCCACCCCCGGGTCTCTCCTGGCCCCTGGCTCCCCATCACTGTGCAGAGCCAGGCTACAAGAGCATAATGTCTTTTTATTCAGTGCCTTTAGAAAATGATTTATAGGACACAACTGACAAAAAAAAATAATAATATAAAGATCCACAGGCTTGAAATTGCATTAATTACACAAAATACAGTAGACTGTAAGAAATAGACTGTGTGACTCGCACAGCTTTTATGGTAATAAATTCCATACAATAATAAAAAGCTAGTTACAGATTTAACTCTTTTTTTTTTTTTTTTTTTCCTTTTATAGCACCTTGTATTTGTCCACACCAATTCAATGCAGCTTTGCTGTGCCTTGGCCCTCGGGGTGCAGCAAAGGTGGCACGGGAAGAGGGGGTGTGGTGGTGATGGTGGCATCAGCCCTTGGTACCACATGTGCTTCACACACACACACACACACACACACGTAAACACACGGTGAGGGCACACCTGTCCCCACATTGGGGCCACCCCATCACACCAGTCCCCAGTGCTGGCCTGGCTGTGGCTCTGCCCATGGGGAGGGGCACAGCAGGAATCTGGGGGGGATGGGGGGGCACCAGGCCTCCTTCCCCCCAGGGCTCATGAGCTGCAGGGCAGGGGAGTGGAGGTGAAGATGATGAGGCTGATGGGAGGGCGCTGGGTGGGATGGTCCTTACCTTGGGAGGATGGAGACCATTTAGGAAGAGCCCCTGGCACCACCAAGGGACAGTCCCTTGCTTGAGTGGGATGCGGACTTTCAGCTGGAGAAGACCCCCGTAGCCCCAGCAGCGTGGATTTTGGTCTGGTGAGGACAGCGCGGGGCTGAGAGAGGTGTCAGAGAAACCCCTGCAGGCTTTCTGGGAGGTCAGACCTCGTGGCAGCGGTGACCTCTCCCTGCTGAGCATCCTCCTGCCCAGCCACCCTGAAAAGAGCATCTGCGCAGGTGGTGGACACAAGATGGAGTGGTTAAATATTAGGGATTAGAAGAGAAGTGGAGCAAGAGGAGGAGGAGGAAGAGGAGGAGGAAGGCAGCAGCCCACGGCTGCCCTGCCCCAGGTGGGAGGTGAGCCCCTGCTGACCCACGGCAGGGGCAACAGTGATACTCTTTGGCTTCAGGTCTGTGGGAAGAGAGAAATCCTGTGGGGCAAGGGCAGGAGATGGAGGGGCTGAGGACCACGGGGGTGCGGGCTGGCCCGACCCTCCCCGGGGAGGTGTCACTTTTTGGAGGCAGTCATGAAGCTGTTCTCAATGCAGAGGACAATGAAGGTGTGCTGGCAGCTGCTGGCCACCTGCTCCAGCAGCTTGCCCGAGCCCAGGGAGGAAGCCTGGCCGGTGGCAGCGTGCTCCTCTGTCCGCCACGTCTCGCAGTAGCTTTCAGGCAAGCGCCGGCCCTTGGCATCTGAGCCGTGCCAAATGCTCTTCTGGGGCCTGGAAAGGAGAAAGGTGGGGGGGCTGCCGCTGTCCCCACACCCCAAGCCTGACCCCCATCTCCCCTCTATCCCCAGCCCTTGATCCCACACTCACCATCCTGCATCCTGCAGGACATCCCGGCCGTCGAAGGAGAGGATGCGGGTGCCAGCTCGCAGGGGGGCCCCGTTGCCCGTGAAAAGGGCTTCCCAGTTACTGAAGAGCACTTCGTCCTGGGGCGGGGGTGGAAAAAGGCGGGGGGAATGCATCAGCCCCGAGAGTATGAGGGGAGCTCTGAGCCCTGGCAGCCCCCAGGGAGAGGATGCTCCGCAGCCAGTGCTGTGCAGGTGGAGGGGAGCTTTGGAATGCTCTGCATCCCGGCAGGATGTTGGGAAGGGGACAGGTGTGTACCCGGAGGTTGACAATAGGCACGGTGGCCCGGTCGGCCCGGCGCACGATGCTGTAGAGGTCCTGCAGGCGGGAGGAGAGGAAGGCACGGAAGGTGCCAGCCAGCCCAACCTGCCGGGCTTGCTGGAAGCACTGGAAGTCCGCACCCCGGATGCCACGCATGCTGCCACTCAGTGGGGCGTTCAGGGCCACCAGGTGAAGCTGCCAAGAGAGGACGACAGGTCTCGAGGTAGGTGGTGATTTGGCCACCATCGTCGCCTTCCCCCCCTCGGCTGGCACATGGCACTCACAGCAGGCTGGAAGTCCTGGTGCACGTGGGCCACCACGGGGGCTGGTTCTGGCCGGCGAGGGATGTAGTAGCTGTTGAGGAGCTCGTGCTGGTGGTGGAGCAGGGGTTGGTCAGGCAGGTGGTGCTGGTTGGCCACCACCTCGTCCCTGTGCCAGGGTCGGGTGGTGGGTGGTGGGCTGTGGTTGCGAAGGGGATGCAGGGGTCCATGGGGCTGGAGCGGGGGCTGGGGGCCGGTGTAGTGAACTCTGGGGGGCTTGTCATACACCTCGTTGTCCTAAGGAGGGAGAGAGGGGTTGAGGGTTGGTGGTGCTGCTGCAGGGATGGGGCAGGTTGGGGATGGGGATGCGATGGGGAGGGATGGATGGAGGTGGGGGAGGGATGGATGGAGGTGGGGGAGGGATGGATGGAGGTGGGGGAGGGATGGATGGAGGTGGGGGAGGGGGGACAGGGGACTCACCAGAGCCGAGCTGGGGATCAGGGTGTGCTCCTCCAGCTGCAAATACATGTCACATCAGATCCCAGTCACCCCCTGTCTTCGTGCGAGGATGGGAGGGAGACCCGGGCATCCCCAGTGTGATGCTGCCCGCACCCCCTCGGCGTGGAGGGGTGCGAGCCAAGGCAGGGCACCTCCTCGGCTTCCACCCCCCCGCCCCCTCACCAGCACCCGGCGGAAGCCCCCACGCAGGCGGACGTAGAGCTCTTGCCGGTCGGTCAGGAAGACGAGGCCTCCCTCGGGCAGCTCCGGGGCAGCACTCAGCATGGCCGGGTAGCTTGGCAGGGCGTGCAGCTGTGGGCACAGGAGCTCAGGGCTCAGCCAGCCGGCCCCCCTACTCCAAGGCAACCCCCCCCCTCCAGAGCCCCAACTCACCCCCAAAGACATCCCACTGCTGCCTGGTGGTCCAGGGGGCCCCGGTGGTCCGGGGGGGCCGGGGATGCTGATAGCTGGTAGGAAGAAGGGTGAGATGGAGAGGTTTGTGGCACGGGTGGCAGGAGGGATGTGGGGTGGGGGGTGCAGCAACTCACCTGGCCGGTGGGGGCCTGGGAAGGAGGGTTGACCGGGGGGACCGGGAGGGCCAGGGGGGCCTTGCCGCCCCTCGTACCCGATACCGGGGGGGCCCTGAGGTCCAGGAGGCCCTGGCGGCCCAACGATACTGTCCCCCTTGGGGCCCTAGGTGGTGTGAGAGAGCATCCCTGGAGCAAAGCACTTGGGGATGCTGCCCCCACCGTGTCCTCCTCACCCGCCCCGTGCCGTGGGGTACTCACCGGCAGCCCAGGGTAGCCCTGGGGTCCTGGAGGTCCTGGCAGCCCAGAGATGCTGGGACCATAGAGCGGGGTGCTGCCTGGCTCGCCCTTCTCACCCTTGGGACCTGGCTCCCCCTTGTCACCCTGCAGGATAACGCAGGGTTGGGGTGAGCAGCCAGGGTGCAACCCGCTGCACCAAATCAGGGGGGGTGCCAGCCCTGCGAGCTGTGGGCACAGGGCTTACCTGCAGGTTGGCACCCAAGTGTCTCAGGTCGTAGGCGAAGTGGCCTGTGGAGAGGGAGAGGAGGGGAGAGGAGAGGAGAGGAAAGCCAGGATGGGCACAAGCCACCCCCTGCCTGCGGGGACCCGTCACTCACCTGGGGGTCCTGGGGCTCCGGCATCACCTTTCTCTCCCTTTTGTCCTTGAAACTGGTGGAAACCTGTGGGGAGCAGCAGAAAGATGCCATCTCAGTGCTGCAGCGTCTCAGCCCCAGCTCTAACAGAGGGGGGTCTCTTCCGCCAGCCCCTCGGGTTCCCTGAGGGCTGGGAAAGGGACACCTTCTTACCGGGGAAAGCTGGCAGCATGGGATGGCCAGAGTCACTGAAGGCCTGCAGAGATGCAAAGGGAGCAGTTGCAGAGACAGCAGCAGCCTCGGGGATGCCCCCCTTAACGTGATGCTGATGACAGCCTCATGTGCCAGCCCTGGTGAGGATGCCACGGGAGCATTCTCTGCCTCATCCAGCCAGGCAGGGGGCACCGGGGAACCCGGCCACCAGCCCTCAGCGCCCCTATCACAGTGACCGAGGTGTTACTCACATTGCTGCTGTCGTAGACTACGCTGCCAGGTGGCCCAGGGGGTCCTGGAAGCCCTGGGGGTCCTGGGGGACCCTGGAGGGGGGAGAGAAGATGTGTCAGGGTCCTGCAAGTGGAGAGACCCTGGGGGGCAACACCAGGGCCATGCTCTGCCCCAGAGAGGGGCAACCAGTCCCTGAAAGAGGGAGGCATGTGCCCTTTCCCAAAGGGATTGGTGTCCCCAGGGTGACACTTGGTATGTGTCCCGGCCTCTGCTGGGCCAGCAGCCCCTGGGGGTTGCCAGCCGTGCTCACCCGCAAGCCCAGCATGCCACTGACATCCGCGGGGTCACCCTTCTCACCCTTCAGCCCGTTCATGCCAGGGCGTCCCTGTGGATGAGCAGCACAGATGAGCCTTGTCCCTGTCCCCCTGCCAACCCACAAGGTTGACCGGGGTGTCACCTCTGATGCACCAGGTCACTTCAAACACCCCAACATTGCCTTCAGCACCCCAGGATCACCCTGCCCCTCGGGGACACGGTTCAGTGAGTGCAAGACATGCAAATGGTGTGGGGAGAGGCAGTGGAGGAGGAGATGGCTGAGGGGACAAACAAACTGGGAAGCAGGTCTTACAGGTCTTCCTGGGAAGCCAATCTCTCCCTTCATCCCTGCTCGTCCCTGGGGACCCTGGAGGGGAGAGAAGATGAGGATGAGGGTGCTCAGAGCAGGGGGACCCCCATCCCCCCTCTGCCCTAGATCAGCCCTGTCCCTCCCCATGGGATAGGAGGACGCTGGTGACAGTGACTTACCGAGGGTCCCATTGGTCCCTGCAGCCCTGGCTCCCCCTGCAGACAGCAGAGAGAGAAACGGTGTCACCACAGTGACCACCGGGCCCCCATCACATGGGGACGTGTCCCCATTCCTACAGCACACTCACCTTTTCTCCTTTCACCTGCGTGGTGACCACTGTCCCATCGGGGCTGATGATGACACCGGGCTCCCCCTTCTCCCCCTGCAGGAAAGGAGGAGGCACAAGGGATGGAGGGACCAGGCTCCCTCCCACGGTGGGGATGGTGTCTCCACCAGGACCCGGTGGCTGGCAGGATGAGGGACTAGGAGTGTGCCCACCCCACAGGGCAGAGATGGCCAGGAGCAGTTACCTTCAACCCCGGGGAGCCCTGGGGACCAGATGGCCCCTGATCTCCTTTGGGTCCCACTGGGCCCTGCAGAGAGGAGCACAGAGCCTGGTGTCAGCCCCCACCCACCAAAAGCAGACCCCATCCACCACCACCCCCCTAACACCACTGTTGCAAAGGATGGCAGGACTGGCAACCAGAGTTGAGGTTTCCCAAGAGTGTGCCCAGAGCTTCCACCGGGGCCACCCCTGCCGTGCCCAGCCCTGCCACTCACCGGGAAGCCGGCGCGACCCTGTCTGCCCTGTGGGGAGAAGCACAGACGTTTGTAAGAGCAACTCCCTCCTTTCCAAGAAACCAGGTGCCCACCCGAAGGTTGGGTGCGGGTGGCAGCAGGGTACTTACCTCTGGACCAGGCAAAGCCACCGAAGACTTCTGGAAAGAGAGACAAAATGGGGCTTTCACCTTGCTCTTTACTCTGAAGAGGTGAGACCTCCCGGAGAGGTCTCCCTTGATCCCCCTGCATGATGGATGCTGGGCAGGTCCCTCAATTTTAGCTCCCCTCAGCGGCCCTGAAGCCAGGAGCCTTCACTTACGTCTTTACTTGACACAGTGATGACCTCTCCGGGAGGACCAGGTGGACCCGGGGGACCAGGCAGCCCCACACCATCTTGGCCTCGCTCACCCTGGAAGATAAAAGCCATCAGCCCCCTCGGCCACCGCTGGCAGGTCCCCATTCCCAGCCCGCGGGTACCTACCTTCTCACCGGGACTGCCTCTGTCACCTTTGGGTCCCTGGAAGGAGGAGCAGGCAGGGGTGAGCTTTCCGCTTGGCAGCACGTGTGGCTGGACCCTGGTTCACAAGCGGAGACCCCCTCCTGCCTGCGGCTCAGCAAAACCTTTCAGAGCCCCCCCCATCCCTCCTCCCCCCTGCAGGGTGCCAGGGAGCGATGCTTTTGGGTGGAGGTGATGGCAAGCAGGGTGGCAGGCTGATGAGGATGGGGTCCCAAGCAGCGCGGGCACCCTTGGCATGCAGTGAACCCAGTCCCCAAAGCTGGGGAACAGCCTACGCCACCAGGGAGGGGGAGGATTTTGGCTGCTGGGGCCGGATTTTGGTCACTGGGGATGGATTTTGGCTGCTGCAAGCAGCCCCGCAGCGAGGAAGGGTACTCTGCCTGCAGAGGTAAGAGCTTCTGGAAAGCAGGGGCTGATGCTCCTACCTGTGGTCCGGGGAAGCCCTCCAGTCCCGGGCGGCCATCCATGCCAGGCACACCAGCATCTCCCTGCAATGGAGTACGGGAAAGGGCGGGAGGCAGTATGGAGCCTCCTCCCGAGGCACCAGGCTGAGGAGCACAGGAGTCCTCCCCAGACTCCATCACCTCCAAAGGCTCACACACAGCCTGACCTCACCTCTCAGCCTTCTTACCTTTGGTCCTGGCAAGCCAGGCTGCCCGGGGCTGCCAACCTCCCCCTGCAAGGAAAGACGTGTCAGAGCAGGAGCACCCCCAGGGGATGCCTATGGACACCCTTCAAGGAGCCAGGCTCCTGCAGCTGGCTTTGGCAAAGGGCAAGGACGGCATCTGAAGGGCTCCTCACCTTTACCCCCTGCAGTCCAGGCTCCCCCTGCAAGCAACAAGAAGGGGGCCATGAGCAAGGGGTGATGGCAGGAGGCACAATGCTGGGGGATGCCCCGGGGAGCCCAGGATGGAGAGGAGGGGAAGGAGCAAGAATGGAGCTACCTGTGGTCCTTCAGGGCCAGGTGGTCCAGGGGAGCTGGCAGCAAATGGCAGCCCCGAGCCCTCCATGTCACCCTAGGAAAGGGGGGAGAAGGGGCTGAGGGGAGGGAGGAGGGGAGACAGTGGGCTGCATCTGCCCCCAACTTCAATTCACCCCACTCCCCCATTGCAGGGGTGATCACTTACAAATCCAGCCTCGTAGCCCAGCCCTGGTGGTCCTGGGGGACCAGGGGGCCCTGGCAGCCCTCGGGGTCCAATGGGCCCAGGAAGGCCAGCTAACCCCATTTCTCCTGGGGCTCCTGCTGGTCCCGTTTCTCCTTTGCTGCCCTGGAAAGGGAACAAGAATCATAGAATCATATAATAGTTTGGGTTGGAAAGGATCTTTAAAGGTCACCTAGTCCAACCTCCCCTGCCCCCTGCAATGAGCAGAGACATCTTCAACTAGATCGGGTTGCTCAGAGCCCATCTAACCTGAACTGCAATGTTTCCAGGGGAAAAAATAATGGGACAGGTGGGACAAGGTGGGAACAGTCCCCGCCTTGAGTCTGCAAGTGGGAGGCATCCCCAACCACCCCTTGGGACAGGGCATGGATGGTCGTTGCCCTTGAGGAACAGGTCATCGCCCAGCTACAGCATCCCTTGTCCCAGCTGTCCTCGCCTGGCCCAGCTCTCCATGTAATGTGCATGGTGGCCACCAGAGGCTCCTCTAAAATCATTAATGTGATACTAGGTTTTTGGCGAGGGTTGCTGGCTCCGACATGGTGTCAGTGGGGAGTGGAGTGGGGATGCTCACAGGCACCTGTCTGCTTTGCAAGGGCTCAGACACCAGTATCCCTCCCTTCCCATGCTGGTGTGAGGTGGCCTGCCATGGAGCACCCCTGCCTCCAGGCTGCATTGCCCCCCCTGCAAGAAACCTGCCACGGGCACGGTACCTTGGGTCCTGGTGCGCCAGGGAGGCCAAGGTCACCCACATCACCCTAGGGAGGAAGAGGAAGGAGGAGAGAGTGTAAAGCTGCCCTGCTCCGGGAACGGGTTGATGCTCCCCAACCCAGTGGCAGAGGGAGCTGAGACCTCCCAGAGATGTGCCAATGGTGCCAGCTGCTCCGAAGGGGAGTTGTGACATACTTCTGGGGGACATGGGACACTCACCTGCTCTCCTTTGGGCCCTGGCTGCCCAGGTGCCCCGTCTCTTCCAGGAGGACCCTGAGGACCCTACAAGATGACCAGGAGCTGAGTCCAGCACAGGGAAACCCCATGGGGCTGGTGGGCACTGAGACCCCCACCACCACAGGGTGCAGTTGCAGCCCCAGCACTGCAGGGTGGCCAAGGTGGGTCCCCTTGGCCACTCCATACACCTACCACTGGCCCTGAGGGCCCAGGGGTCCCGTCCCTGCCCGGCAGCCCCGGCAGTCCCTGCAGGTCTGTGCGGTTCATCCCAAACCGTCCCGGCTCGCCGGGCAAACCGGGCACCCCGGGTGGCCCTGGGGGACCAGGTGGCCCTCGCGGACCCTAGAAGAAAAAGAAGGGACAATGGCCAACCATGTCCTCCCTGCTCCCTGAGAGCAGGTGGGGACCCGCACTCACCCGCAGGCTCTCCAGGTCACCGCCAAAGCCAGAGCCCTCCATGTCGATGAAGGTCTGGGGGAGAAGGGGGATGTAAGGAACCTATGGTTGGCACACGGGTGGCGTGGGGATGCCACCTGGGGGCTGGCAGTAGCATCCCACTCCCCTCACACAAACCCCTGTATCCCAGGGACACCCACCAGCTTGTCAGGCTTGGATGATGGTCCTGGGGGTCCCGGGGGACCGGGTGGTCCAGGGGGTCCCCTTGGCCCTACGCCTGGGTCACCCTGGCACAGAGGAGAGAGTGTGGTTTGCAAGTGTGGCCCAGCCACTGGTGAGATGAAGTGGGGCAGCAGCGTGTGCCGTTCCCCCCAACACCGACGCTGGCACTCACCTTCTCCCCCTTCAGACCAGGCTCCCCCGGCATCCCGGGGAACCCCTGGGGCCCCATATCGCCCTGCAATGGGGAACGGTGGGGTGTCAGCAGGTGGTGAGGCAAGGGGGCGACCAGCACCTATCACCCCCACCACCACCCCCTACACTTACGGGTTTGCCATCCTCGCCAGGATCACCCTAGGGATGGCAGAGAGGGGAGAGGTCAGTGTGCAGGCAGGCAGGAAAGCAGGCGGGGATGGGGGGAGAGGGGACACCCCAGAGGTGGGACTCACGGGCTCGCCGTCCCTGCCAGGGGCTCCATCCTTCCCTGGTGGCCCTGGGGGCCCGGTGACCTGCTCCACCACCGAGCTGTCGGAATGCCGCGAGAGGGTCCCGGGTGGGCCAGGGTTACCTGGTTCTCCTTTCTGGCCCTTGGAGCCAGGGTACCCAAATCCAGCGCTGCCCTGGGGAGGGGAGGGAAGTGGGGAGGGGGTAGCACATCCCCAGTGGTGGCTGCCCAGGCAGGCACGGGTTTGCCCCCCCACTTCCCCACTGCTGCTCACCTTAACACCCAGTTCTCCTTTCTCCCCCTGCAGGACAGACACAAAGAGGAGGGGGTGTCAAACGTGGACACGCCAGTGGCATCCTCAATCCCCTTTCTCACCCACCTTTTCACCCTTGACACTGCCCATCCCCGCGATGCTGCTGGTCCCTGAGTCCCCTTTCAGGCCACGCTCGCCCTTCTCCCCTTTTTCACCTTTGGGGCCAGTGCCTGCGGGAAGGGAAAAGGCTGTGCTTGAGGAGGGTCACCCTGCCATGTCCCCAACGGGCTGCCCCAGAGCCAGTCAGCACAGCAGGGAAGGGGACACTGCTGCTGGCATTACCTCCCGTGGAGACCTGCAGTGTGTCCTCTGCTCTG
Organism: Scolopax mira; assembly: GCA_004320125.1. Taxonomy (NCBI): domain Eukaryota; kingdom Metazoa; phylum Chordata; class Aves; order Charadriiformes; family Scolopacidae; genus Scolopax; species Scolopax mira. The sequence goes on along the minus strand of BJBW01018894.1, from coordinate 7,878 downwards.
GTCCTCTCAGCTTGCTGTGGGGAGCCTCCACTGCTCCTCAGCCCCCCACCTGCTGCCACGGGAGGAGAGGTGACAGGGACAGCATCCACCAGCCCCGGAACACCCTGTGCCAACGATAAGGGGACACCGTGATGTCATTCACCTCCCGCTGCCCTCTCAAAAGGAGCAGGAGCCAACACCACATCGGGTATCCCAAGACATCAACCATGGAGGGCATCCCGAAAAATCTTGGGAGTCCTGCCACCGAGTGCAACACCTGTGGGCATCGACTCACCCTGTCCTTCCCTGAGGGTTGGTGTCCACCTTCTGCCCCGCTGCCAAAGTCCCCCGAGACCTGCATTTGCCCGAGGAGAAGGGGCAAAGGGTGAGCCAGGAGCACAGGGCAGCAGCCCCCCAGCCTCTCCCAGTCAGGCTGCCAGCACTCACCTCCTCAGTGTCATCCTCCTCTTCCTCACACTGGCGCTCGGCCGCCCGGGGGTCCCCTCGCAGCTTCAAATCGGCAATCACCCCCTGGAAGGAAACCACGCTGAGGGCTGCTACAGACGGACGTGTGCCATGGACAGACATGCTCTGACCTGCCACAGGTCACTCAGCCACCGCGTCCTCAGGTGCCACATGTGCATCGGGCTCTTTCCTCTGGCGCAGAGAGTCCTGTCCCACCCGAACATCTATCCATAGATAGATCCAACCCAGCACAGCCCCAGCACCACCGGCAGCCGTGGAAAAAAGTCCTGGGACAGGTGGAGGTAGGGGCCAGGATGCAGAAAGACAGACAGCAATGCTTTCACAGGGACCCTTTTTTGGCTGTGCTCCTCCTTTCCCCTCTCCAGAGGGCTGCCCAGCCACAGCCAGCCTCTCTGCTCCAAGGAAGGGCTACTGGCAGGTCCCAGACCATTGCAGCCCAGATTTTGTATTTCTTAGGATAATCCACGCTTCCTTACCATTTATTTGGGTTTTGCAAGCGCTGTGCACACCCAAACCGCTTGTTTATACAACGAACTGCCAAGAATTCCTTCCTAAGGATCCTGCCTCCAGACAAATCCCGGCAGCCCAGCTACCAGCACATCCCAGTATCGACTGGGGAGGTGGGTGGGCACCAGCCTGAGCCTTACAGCTCCCACGGCGAGCAGGGTCACCCAGCAGGTCTCAGCCCCCTGCCCAGGTGGCTGCTGGCATGGCCCACAGAGATGCTGCCAGGGTGGGATGCTGCCCATCCCTCTGGTCTCTGCAGGAAGCTGCTGGAAAGGCCACCTGGAGAGGGCAGATACCTCCCATTCCGTGTTTCTTCTCTGGGCAAGACACCCAAAATAATATTTGGACTCCCTTGAAAGCACAGCGCACCACGTCCAGGGAAGAGAGCCACGCAAAGGAAACACCATGGGTTTAAGCAAACAAGAGGCAGGGGCAGTTGCAGTTCAGCCAGTCTGGCTATGACACCATCAACATCATAAATATCATCACAGGATGGTTAGAGGTGGAAGGGACCTTAAAGATCATTGAGTTCCAATCCCCCTGCCATAGGCAGGGACACCTCCCACCAGCCCATTATATATTATATGATAAATATTGCGTATATGTTGTATGAGAGCTACATAAAAATTTAACATATTGTAAATATATTAAGTTTGTTTATATCTATCTAATTTTAAACCATAAATCCCTCTCCCAAGCAAATGCCCCCAGGTGGGTCGTGACCTCCCCCAAATGCTTGGTCTCGCAACAGCCAGCTCTCACCCATTCCTCTCCTCCCTGCTGGGCACCAGCAGCCCTGGGCACCAGCAGCCCTGGGCACCAGCAGCCAGCACAAGCTTCGATAAGCAAAAGGCTCCAGCCTGGCCCCGGGCTTGCTGGAGGCATCAGAAATAATTCAGTTCCAGCCCTGAGCCAAGGTGACCTCATGAGGGGCTGTAAAAAGCCCGTTTCCCAACAGAGGAGTAACAGCCCCATGGGCCCTATGGTGCATCCGGCTGCGATCCAAATCCTCTTGCCAGACCCTGGAAAAGACTCCATTTACAGCCCCTGCCTTGATATCTGCTGTCCCAGGGCCTTCTGCCTGACCTGCAGGATTTGCCCCTCCAGCTCTCATCCTACTGACACGAAAGTTACAGATCCAGAATCCCAGATCCTGGGTGGGACCCCTCGGGCCGCCTGTGGGCAGCTCATCGGGCAGCTTGACCGAGGGCCAGGTTTTAATCAGCTCCGTTTTAACGACGCCCCATTAGTCCCGGGGAGCAGAGGTCAGCGGTGGGAACACCACGAGGCAGTCAGATGCCAAGGAAATGTCCAAGCCTGCACCCCCCTTCCCAGCCCGCCGAGGCAGCCAGCATCCATCCCCTGATGGCACGCTATTCCCTCTGGGAAAACCGGGGGCGGGTGTTTGGCAAGCTCAGGAATGTCACCTGCTATCACTCAAGGCAGGACTGCTTCGCTCTACTCCAGGCCCTTGCTTTGCCTTCCAAATTGTGCCAAACCCTCTCCATCTGGGGAGAGTTCCTCCACGGCCATGACCTGGCCCTCCCAGCATGTTCAAGAGCAAAAAATTTGCTCTTTGAGAGCAAAAGGTTGCTCGTGAAACCTCATGGGACCAACCCAAATCCCAGCGCAAACCAGTCTCTAGCCCATCAAACATTAACCCTTTTTCACGGGGGAGCTTTCCTGCCTGAGGCCATTTAACTAGGTCTGCAGTAGAGGCTGCTCATTAGTCAAGGTGATGTTAAAGCTCAGAAACGTGTTTTGCAAAGCTCCCCAGGAAAAGCTTTTGCCTCTGTTGCTGGGCAAACCACGCTCAAACCAGGACAACAACCTGGCAGTGTGATCCTGAACTTTCCTCTTCTCAAGCACCGTGGGGGGTTTCCACGTCAGCCCTGCATTTTCCCCACGCCTTCCCTAAACCTTATCTAGAACATAAGTCATGTTCAAATCACAGGCTGAGCTATCAACTTCTCTCCTTGCTCTCCAAAATCTCCCTGCAGATACTACCCAAAGTCAGCCAACAAAGATATGCTCCAGCCCAAGCACTTTTTCCAGCTAAGAGAGACATTTTATCAGCCAAAACAGCTCCTCCACCAAAGGAGCTGGGTGTTTTTAGCAATGAGGACATTCAAAGAGAACTTCCTGCATTTGTTGGAAAAGGTAGGGGCAATAGTGGCTGCTGTAGCACAACCCCATTGCCTCCTGCCAGCCCACCTTCAGGGCTTTGCTTTGGTGAGACCCAAGACAATAAAGTCGGTGGCATCTCAAGTCACCTTTCCCCCACCTCAAGTGTTGCCTTCCCCAGGGCCACAGAGCATGGCCATCGGTTTGTCTTCTGGGCAAAGAGGTTGATTCAACCAGCACAGGCTGGTGTCACATCACCCAGATATCTCAGAAGTACTCCTTGGATTGACCCTTACCTGATATTTATCTGGGTCAGCCCCTCCAGCCTGAGCAACAAAGAGCCCGGAGCCATCTTCCAGCTCCATCTCATCTGGGGAGCGCTCGAAGCGGACCCGCTGGTGCTCCTCACAGTCCAGGTAGAGAATGACTTCGTCCTCCTCCACGCTGATGGCGAAGCGCGTCCACTGGTTGAGCAAGGTGGGCACGGTGAAGGTGGCTGCTGCGTAGGAGCTTGTGGAGCCTGGCTCTGTGTAGTAGAAGATGATCTGCTGCTTGCCTGCCCGCAGCTCTGAGAGCTTGATGCCCACATAGATGATGCTCTGCGAGGAGTCCGTGATGGCAAAGAGCACGCCGGCCCTGGGTGTGGTGGGCTGGATGTGGAACAGGATGGAAAAGTCCCGGTAGAAAGGGCTCGGGAGGTGGTACCGGGCCACCTGGCCAGTGTTGGCATTGGGACCGAAGACGTAGCCGGGATTGTTGTCGGGGCCATAAATTTTGAGGATCTCCTCTGGCGGGGGGTCTCCGATCAGCTCCAAGAGGCTGACCTCGCTGCTCAGGTTCTCTGCAAGAGGAAGGGAAAGGGGATGGTCACAACCAGCCTGGTGAGGACAGTCGAGGCACCCTGGGGGGGATACCGCTGGCCATGCCTCCCCCAGACACCACTTCTCAGCAGCTCCCTCTGCTCACCCTCCCCAGGGCCTGGGATTTTCCTTCAGAGAGTGGGATGGCCAAGGCAGCAATGCTCCCACCGCACAGTTAGCATGCAGCCCCCAAAAATGCCACCCATTCCCTGTTGCTGGCCCTCTGACTGTGGGTAGGACACCCCTGGGACGCGATAAAACCAGAGATCTTGCCCTCGACAGCAACAGGCCCGGGCGGGCAGCAGGGGATGCTGCCCGAGTACAGGGATGCTGGACACTCACAGAACCACCAGGAAGCATTTTGCATCCATACCCGCTCCAGGGGGTCATCATGATGATCCCCCCATTTCATCCTGGGACAAGCTAATGGGGTCACCCTAGCACGATGGGGGGGGAATAAATCAGAGCCCTTCTCTTGCAACACCCTGGGAACGGGGCTCGAGCCAGCGCACCCCGCCAGCTTCCCAGATGATCTCGCCTCCTTTCCCAACTCCTTTTACTCAAGGCGTTTGGGGGAAGTTCTGCTCAGGACAGTCTCTCCTGCCTGACGCAGCTGAACATCTGGCTGGGGTGAGGCGGCCCTCAGTACCCCCCCTCCCGTGGGTTTGGCAGCAGGCACATCCTCATCGCCCACACACCGGGCGCGCTGGATTCCTCCTCTCCTATGTCAACCGCTCGGGCGGGCGCCAGCTCCATGGGATTGAGCAGGCTGGGTGCTTTTTAACTCCCTGTTTCCCAGAAGCGTGGAAATCACCCCAAATGGATGAGGCCCCTGCACCGGGAACGGGTGCTTGGTGCCAATTTGGCCCCCCATTTCCAAGTCGGGAGCAGGAGTTGAGAAAATTCGATGTCCCCAACTCCATCCCTGGTGTTTCACGTGAGCTATCAGAGGTTTGTTGAGCCAGGGAGAACCAGCCAGGAGCCTCCACCCTGCTCTAGAGCAAGACATTGTCCTTCAGAGCTCTTAAAAAAAAAAAAAAAGGAGAAAAAGGAAATAAAAAAAAAAAAAGGAAGAAATCAGCTCAGCCTTGCCCAGCCTGGAAAGAAAACACATCTGTGGGGATGACGGGAGGAGACAAAAAGCTGGGTGCCTCCTCGAAGCCTGGAGGTGCCTGTGCATGCCAGCTTCGCCCCACTGCTGAGCTCCAATGCCAGCACCAGCCCCATGGCAGGACCCAGCCAGCAGGGATGTTAGAAACGTCACTGATCAAAGGTGGGGGCAAGTTTTCTCTTTCTGCCAGACCCCAGACCCACCGAGCCTCTCCTGAGCCGGCTGCTCCGAAACTACTCTGTGCCCACCCTGCTCCCTCAAGCCCCCAGTCCCTCACAAGCTTGGCACCCCAAAACTGAGCACCCAAGGGAGGAAACCTCCCTCCTCCTGATCTTGCACCAGTCCTAGCCCCCTTATCTGCCCTGCAGCATGGTCGGGCTTCCCCACAGGGCATCCCCAGCCCACTCGGAGGGGAAGGACTCAGCCTCTGCCTTGCTGGCCACAAGGACCTCTGAATCCTGGAGCCCAGCATCCTTCCGAGCCCAGCATCCAGATGTGCTCAGCCCAAAACCAAACACGATGGGGCAAACGAGTGAGCAGGGCTCCCCCAGATCTGCAGTGAGCCCCATCCCGGCACCCACCTTTAAGACACCCTGTGCTCAAGGAACCCCACGAGTCTGCTGCCACTCTCCCATCCCCAGCCACCACCATCCCCAGCCACGCCAGCCAGCCTGGAGCGGGGGGCTGTGGCCAAGCCAAGGAGGAACACCAGGACACAGGGGTGGAGCTCGTCTGGGGCTGGAGGGAGCCAAATTCACAGTAGCTTTAAGGAAAGAGGAAACCAGAGCTTCCTCCTGGGGGTCTGCACGGGTGGGATAGACAGTGCTGGCAATTTCTGCGGCCAGACAAGCCACCCTCTGCCCTGGGGGCTCGGGATGAGGAGGGACAGACTGAAAGGGGCTTTTGTCAACCAAGCAATGTTTTCAGCCAGCTCTGGGATCCTCCCTCCTCTCCAGACATGCCACTTGCCCCCCAGGCTCGGGGTGGGGGCTGGATGGTGGCGCAAAGGGAGACACATCCTTACCCCACGCAGCACGCAAGGAGGCAGAGGCCAGGGCTGCCCCGGGGAGCTGGAGGGGCAACCCTGCCAAAGCCCAGTGCCCCTCACCAACCCCACGCCTTTCAAGACGTGTCTGCTTTTTCCAAAGGGCGCCCAGGACCCCAAATCCCAGCGCCCAGCACCCCCTCTTCCCTGGAGCCAACCGGCAGCACCTCCTATGGAGAAAGGAAGAGCTGGAGATGGCCGACGCCACAGTGGTTTTGGGGTGAGTGTGCCAGGACAGCTGTAGGGGTGCCTCTGGCCACCACCACCCAACCATTTGCTCCTGTCACTGCTGGAAAGCCCCCAGAGGTGCCCCAAGCCACCTGCCCACTTCCACAACCACCTTCCTAACCGGTGTGATCCAGGACCCCCAGCGGGCAGGAGCACCTCAAGTCACTCCATGGGGTGCACCAGAGTTTCCCCATGACCCCCACCCGTTCCCAACACTGCCCGGTTTGGGGGCGTGTGGCTCCCCCTGAGCGTCCCTGTGATCCCATCACACCCCCCTGGGGTCCGATGGCAAACAGAGCCGCTTTGACACCGAGGGGACCATGAGCGTGGCCCCTCGTCTGCTGGCTCCCCCCACCCAATCGCCCCTCTGACGGCGGCCAGTGTCTCGGCTGGCAGCCCCCAGGCCATCACCCCGGGGGCGCAGGGGGCCAGCGTGGGAACACAGCCTCATTCAGAGAGCTTGGCAGGGGGAGCGACGAGCACCCACTCCTGCTTTCATCCCAGACTGTCTTCTTGCTCTTACACCCCCCATCTGCATTTCTCCCAGCACCATTCCGCACCCCCTCCTCTCCTCTCCCCACCCCCCCCGAGCTCTCTTCCTTTCATCCCCCCTGCCAAAGAGGCACATGTCAGGCTGACACAGAGAAGGGTCACAGCCACCAGCGATGAAGCCAGAGGCGACACAACCTCTCCCTCCTGCCAAGCAGGGAGGAATCAAACATTAGCCCTTTGGTAAATCATTAACCCCAAGGCAAAGGGGCTCTCTGGGAGAGGGGAGCGTGCAGGCACAGTTGTGGGTCACCTTGAAGCCTCCTCACTGCCATGGCCCCAGATGCTGCTGTGGTTGGGTGGCTGGGAGGTCCTAGTCCTCTTCCTGTCCCCTTGGAGAGATGACAGCTCTGCAAGTGCCAAGCTCCCGGGATGGACACCCCAAAGCTCCTTCCTGTCACTGTAGCACCTGCAAACCAGCCCCAAGGCCAGCACGATGCACTCAGCAACTATCTCTTGTTCTGGCCACCAGGATGTTGTTGGGTGGAGATCACCACTACAGCCTCACAGAATCCCACGGGGTCGGAAGGGACCTCTGGAGATCATCTAGTCCAACCCCCTGCCAGAGCAGGTCCACCCAGAGCAGGTCCCACAGGAACGAGTCCAGGTGGGGTTTGAATGTCTCCAGAGAAGGAGACTCCACCACCTCCCTGAGCAGCCTCTGCCAGGGCTCTGCCACCCTCACAGGAAACAAGTTCCTCCTCATGTTGAGGTGGAACTTCTTCTATTCAGGTTTGTGCCCATTTCCTCTTGTCCTGTCCCTTGAAACCACCGAAAAAAGACTGGTCCCATCTTCTTGACACCCGCCCTTGAAGTATTGATAAGCATTGATCAGATCCCCCCTCAGCCTTCTCTTCTCCAGACTAAAAAGACCCAAGTCCCTCAGCCTCTTCTCCTAAGTGAGACGCTCCAGGCATCTCTCCATCATCTCTGTAGCCTTCTGCAGTCCCCTCTCCAGCAGTTCCCTGTCCTTCTAGAACCGGGGAGCC
>BJBW01018893.1:0-17732 GCA_004320125.1 Scolopax mira | reverse complement strand
CCTCAACCCACCCTTTAGATCCTTGTCAGCATTAATAAGGTCTCCCCTCAGCCTTCTCTTCTCCAGGCTCAAGAGCCCCAGCTCTCTCAGCCTTTCCTCATCAGGGAGATGCTCCAATCCCTCCATCATCTCTGTTGCCCTTCGCTGGACTCTCTCCAGTAGTTCCCTGTCCCTCTTGAACTGGGGAGCCCAGAACTGGATGCAGGATTCCAGTTGTGGCCTCCCCAGTGCGGAGTGTCAATTTAAAAGTATTTTTAAGGGGCTAAGTGGGCTAACTGGCAATTTCTCCATCTATGCCAGGTGGAAGATGTGAGGCTTTAGTGTATTGGTTGGGGTTTTTGGGGCGAGTTTTGCGTGGGTTGTTTTGGTTTTCTTTTTCTTGGGAAGAATACCTTTATCGTTAGCTGACCGTATAGTTAAATAACCGGATTTGGAGTTCTCTTACATTATAAACCCATTTTTGGTATGAAGTTGTCTTTAGGGAATTTGATTTACACCGTTTTTAGTTTTGCTGTGGTAAGCGCTGAGCTTGCACGGGGTGTCTTTCCGTGGAAGAGTAATTCAGTAAATACTGCAGCCAGCAGCTCTGTCCAAAATAAAGGTCTAACACCCAGCAGAGAAACCACCTCTCCAGCGTGGTCTGAAGAGCAGAGCTCTGTTGCAATGTCCTCTTTGGCATCTCCATCTTCTGAGCGAGCTTGCATCCAGGTGGTCTGCTGTTGGTTGAGGTGCACTCTCGTGCTGTAGGTGAGTGGTTGGTGTGGACGTGCCCAGGGTTGAGCTCTTCAGATGGTCCTCCTGAACACAAGTGCAATGGTACCTGTGTCGGGGTGTTGTGATGGGCTGTGGGACACCAGGGATTGCATCTCTGTCCCCTCTGTCCCCAGAGGTGCCTGCTTTAGGCCGGGCAGGAAAAGAAAACCAAGTTTTGGACCAGCTGCAGGAATGAATTCAACCTTGAAAGGCTAAATTCCAGGGGGCTCACAGCTCTGCTTGTGAAATTCACCACCATCACTGGTGACATGTTAATGTGTTACTGTATGGCAATAGCTCCATCCTGCTTCTCTCTTTTTTGGGGGTAATGACTAAAAACTGATACCAGTTACAGTGGATACCAACTTTGTGAGTACTTTCTCAAGCCAGGCATTTCTAGTCCTAGTTTTACAGTCGGAGGAGACGTTGTATCTAACATGGAAGTATTGTCTGTGTGTGTGCTCTTCTGCTGGCCAATGCTGGGAATTAATGTCTGAACTTGTACTGAGGTAAATCTGAAGTCTATTATGATAGATTTCTGTTTAAGAACAAATACCATGATAAATGCAAATCAAATCCATTGTAGGAAACAATTGCAAAGAGAAAAATGCGAATCGCTAACAGAGGATTCTTATAAGTTTATTTTTTTTCAGAATGTGCTCAAAACCTGAATGAAGGAAGATGAGCCTGGATTAATTAATACATGCACAATAGCTGTTTTGCATGGGAATTGAAACCAGCTATAGAGAAAAATCTACCTCATTAGAGAAACAGTAAGTTAGAAGGAGAGAAAGGATAGAAAATAGAACACAGTAAAGCAACATACAGGGGGAATAAACCTCTAGCTGATTAATTGTGTTAATAAAATAGTGTAGACAATGTAAAATTTCCCTTGACACTGGGTGATGATTTAGGAGGAGACAAAGTGGACTTGCTGCATGTTTTAAGATCTGGCCATTGACCATTTTTAATCTAGTCAGTAATTTTTTAATTGAAATTTATCAGTTACCGATGGCTCTGCTGTGGGCAGAGGGCTCGTCGGGATACTATGGGGACCAGTATATCATTAGAGATGCTGTGGCCCAAAGGGTTCATATGACCCTAAGGACATATTTTAAAGCCTTTTTGATTTGAAGCAGTGAGTGGGAGCCTGAGTACCACCTTTTAGCTGAAGGCTTGGTTCAACTGCAGTGAATCCTGCTGGTGAAATACCTTTTTCACTCTGGGTTGCTGGCTCGGATATCTTTGGGAGCTCAGATGTTCATCCAGCTTTTGCATGAAAATAACTTTTTCATGTAAAAAGAGCCTCGTATTTGGTTTAAAACTGTCAGTGAAACACCACTTTCAGTGAGCTGTGGCACACAATCTGCTTCTGCATTCTGGTGGCAGAAACACAAAATGGAAATGAACCTCTGCCCCTGAAATCACGCAGGAAGCATCAGACCTGAAAATGCAGGCAATTTCCTGTCCAGCACCAGCATTTCTGAATTTTCATTGCACGTATAATCCCCTCGTCAGCTGAGATTTTCTTCTGTGTCTTTAGGTGGTTTTTTTTTCTGTGCAAGACTGGCAGCAGAAGGTTGCAATCCTGCTCCTGAGTCTGGGGGTTGTTTTAAATGGAGAGTGGGTTCCTGTTGTTCCTACAGAACAGTGTTTCTGTTGTGAAGACCATGAGCGTTACACACAGGCATTTCTGAAAATTGCTCTTAAATTACTCTTTTTTTTTTTTTCTCATTGAGAGTTCACTTGAGAAATACATTTTCTTTACAGGAATTCAGTATCTTTTTTTGGACGATGCAGAAATTGGTGGGCAGGTCCACGGTTTGTGTGTGTGCTTTGTGCAACTGGAAGGAACAAAGCTTCCAGTAGTTGCAACAGTAAAGGATTTCTTTTCTTCTTATTATTATGATGATTATTTGATGGCATCCCATGTTGAGGCAACTCTGACTTGACTTGTTAATTAAACCTCGTTTGTGACCTTTTCCCCATTAATTTGATCCATTAAAGAAACGCTCTTTGAAGCTGGGAATTAATCTCCCTCTTTAAATTGCTGGGTTTTACTCAGATGGGTTACAGCTTCGTTTTAAACAGCAGCTAAAAATAGGAAGCTGTTGTGCTGTACAGTTTAAATATCTATCTATAGTTGGAGCCTTTCTAGAAAGGAAATCCTTAGTAAGAGGGAGAGGAACCTCCGCTGCTCGGACGGCACCGGTTGGTCCCAACATTTTTTCTGCCCATTGTAAAGTCAAGCAGCGCTTGATTCCCTCTGGGAATTTAATCTGGAAATAAATTGTAACACCCTGAGCTTGAGTTGAGATGGGTTTTAGTTGGTAACGAGTAATTCAGTCTTTTTTTTAATGATAATTCCTCATCGATAATTCAAGCTTTGACACTTTATGTTGAAGTCTGCCGCTAAAAGCGGGCAAAAATCTAGAACCTAGACAAAAATATTTTCCAAAACGTTAGGCTTTCGGAAAGAAAATAGAAGGGAAAGGGCAGAAATCACAACTTGTGAGGTTAGGATCTATTTTCATCACTTGCGTTGTCCTTCTCTATGTGCTCTTTGTGATTCACACAGGCCTGACTGTCTTGGAGACTGGAAGTGCACAGCATTATTGCCAAACCATGGGGTTTTGGTGTTTTGGTTTGGTTTTTTTTTTAACTTAAAAGCATCTGCAGTTGAAAAGGAAGCCATGAGAAAACTGCAGGCATCTAGGCAGATGGAAACCAGTTACTCCCAGGAGTTCCCCCTTGAGTTTCTGTTGTAGGAGGACATTTCTGCAGGTGAAGGGATCTTGAATGAGCAGCTGACAAAGAAAAATCAGAGGAATAAAGGTGACTCTGTCCAGGGCAGCATAATTACTTGTTTTATCTTTGTCAGTGCAATCTGTGGTCCTCGAAAGGACAAAAAGAACACGGATTTTTTAATTTTTTTATTATTATTTTACCTACACGCTTAGTTTTCCATCAGGAGAAAAGCTACTTGAGGCCTGTCTTTGGTAGGAAATGTTTAATCCATCAGGTTCTAGAGCTAAAATATTTTTCCAGTATTGTTAAAGGTCAGGCTTCTTGTCATGGCTGTTTCCAGATACACGTGTATGTCAGGAGCCTCAGGCTTCTCAGACCACGGCATCCGTGACTGGAGCAGGAACATCTGTTGTCACAGGGAAACTGAATGTGAAGAAATCTGCAAGATGGGAAACATAATCAGATATTTTAGGTTACTTTTTTGAGGAATTCAAGCTTATATTCACACAGACTGCTAGAGCTATTGTATGTCCAGGATTTTTTACTGCTGTAAGACCAGAAAGTTAGTTTTCCAAATATCTCCATTACTATTATGTTGGTTTATTAATGTTTCTCATTACATAGAAATAAGTGTTTCTGTGATCCAGCAGCCTGGTTTTGCCACCAAAGGAGAAAACATCATCCTATTCTTAGCTCTTAGGAGCCTTTAAAACTTAGGATTCTGAAAAGCAAAGTCTTAGAGCTTCTTTCCGCTGGCAGGGGGGAGGAGGAGAGGATGGTGGGGTCTGGGGTGGGTGGAGAATCACAGAAGAAATTCTGAGGGTTTGCTATGTCTTTATTGGAGCTTATTAAACTTCTTTGGTGTTTCAAGGCATTCACGTTGGCAACATCAGCCTTAATAGTATTGTGACTTGTGTGTTTCTGCACAAACTAAGCAGGATTTTGGCTACTGTGGGCAGCCCATCAAGTAAAGGAGTGAAAAACGTGTGCTTTTGGGCATGTATTTGACTGCTTACATTAAACCTGGTTCCCTGTTTCCCAGGGAATATCAGCTTGTGAAGCACTTTGTCATCTGAGGAAGCTCCCACGAGATGGGTGCTAATTAAAAAGTGCACAGATCTGCAGACTTAGCAACGTGAATTTGGCAGTGGTAGAATGTGACTTGTAAGTCTGGTAAAGTTTGAAAAAAGTAATTCCTAATCTGTTAGTAGTAAATAATGCAGTGGATTATTTTTGGTCTTTGGCGAGGAGCGATGCTTAATCTCTTTATGATTAAAATTAACATTAAAAGAACTTTGAATTACAAAAGCAGTGTTTATAGGCATAGGTTTGTCTTAAAACTTCTGTGAAAGTCATTGGAAAAAGGTGATCCTACAGATTTGGGCAACTGCTTTTTGTTTCCCAGGTATATGCAAAATGAAGATAGGGTGCCCTCAGAAGGCAAAAATGTATCAAAAGCAAAATGGACAATAGTACAGTATACTTCTGTATCCTCCATTTAAAAATAAAAACACATTTAACTGCAGTGGCATAACTTCCCCAGGGACCACAGCAGCATTGAGTTCTTGCTCAAATAAGAGAAAAAATTGGGAGAGCCCCTCTCAAAATGCTTAGTTCAAAACAAAGTGCTCAGACCCTGGCAGAGGCTGCCCAGGGAGGGGGTTGAGTCCCCATCCCTGAAGGTGTTGAAGAGTCGTTTAGATGTGGGTTTGGGGGACATGGTGTAGGGGAGAATTTTGTAGAGTGGGGTTGATGGTTGGACTTGATGATCCCAAGGGTCTTTTCCAACCTGAATGATTCTATGCCTCATGCTCCGTCAGTGTCCTTGCTTATCTGACCTGTCGGGTGGGCTTTGTAAGGATGGTAGAAAGGGAAGAATTTGGGAGAGTGTACAGGTTAGTACTGGAGCATCAAGCTGGAAATAACTTAGGCTTTAGTTGTTTTGAATGCTCTTAAGGGGTGAGGAAAGAAGAAGACAACAGGAATTGGAGGCTAGAGGGGCAGCAGCTGAGGTAGGAGATGAGCCTTTCAGGAGCAGTCCTGAGTACGTAGGTGTCTGTCTGAAGAACTGATCTTGTTGGAAGCCTCTGTGTCTTTGAAGTCAGTTCTGGCAGAGCCCAACCCCAACAGAACTTTATACACAGCATTACATTTCCTCTTTTAAACCGAAGTTTTAGATTACTCAACTACGATAACTGGTTAACTGGCTACGGGGCAGCTCCGTTTCAAATTTAACTTGCAGGGAGAACTCCGTTTCCTACGTTAAACCCAACCTTTGTTTATGTAGGATTAGCTCGGAACGCAGAAAAGAGAAGTCAAGAGATGCAGCCCGGTGTCGAAGGAGCAAGGAATCGGAGGTGTTTTACGAGTTGGCTCATCAGCTGCCTCTGCCCCACACCGTGAGCGCACACCTGGACAAGGCCTCCATCATGAGGTTGACCATCAGCTACTTGCGCATGAGAAAGCTGCTAGATGCTGGTAAGGGAACACCAGGACAAAATCTGGAAAAGGGGCTGGAGGTATATTAAAAAAAGAATTTATTTCTAAATCCTATCGGCAGTTAAAGATGAATTAATTACAGTTGCACCCTTTTCATAGGAAGGTGGAAGACCTTACGGTAGAAATAGGCTACTGGTGATGGCACAGGAAAAATGGCCGCCGTTCAACAGATTTTTGGTTCTCCCTTGGGTTGTGATGATCCCAGTTGGCCCAGCCACAGTTATTTGACCCTTGTCCCCAAGTTAATTTCTTTCATTTAATCTTCCTTCTCCCCCTAGAGCTGGTTGCTCTGACCATGCTCTACCAGACCGTAGTTTGTGCCAGGCTGGTTTAACAAATTGTAGGTGTTTCTGGTTAATATAAACTGCAAGAATTTTAATTTTTTTTTTTTTTTTTTTTTGGTAATTGTTCTCCACTGAAAGTCAAGTTAGCTGAGCCTGTGTGCCTGCAGGAGTATCGGAGTTAGTTTATGAACCAGTATCTGTAAGCAGGCCAGAGATGCTGGTACTGGTTATGTGTTCTCCTGCAGGCCTGCCTATAGTGTATGGAGGAGTAGCTTTGGTAGCTGTACTCTGAAATCTCACCTAGGAAGCCCCAGAGAAAAGTTTTTAATGCCTTTTTGGGATAAATGGTACTATTTCTCCCACGCAGGCTTTTTCTTTAAGGTGGAAGTTTATTGGTTTATGCGCAAAACCACAGATGTTCAACCTCACTCTGCTTTTCTGTGGTTTCTGATACAATGACTAGAGCTTGAAGAGCTTAATTGATTGCTTATCTAATGAATGTGCTGGTTTTTAACAGTCTTGCAAGGTTGACTCCTTGCAGACTGGGGCCAGAAGTCATTCCTGAATGCTGATGTTTACTTAAACAAAAATGTGTGGCTGCTTGTAGGTGAGCTGGAGACAGAAGCCAAAATGGAGAAGGAACTGAACTGTTTCTACTTGAAAGCTCTTGATGGGTTCGTCATGGTTCTGTCCGAAGATGGAGACATGATTTACATGTCTGAAAATGTCAACAAGTGCATGGGACTCACTCAGGTGAAATACTCACATTTCCTAAGACTGTTTCAAATCAATGAAAGTTGATGCAGTTTTGTAGATGTAAAGTTAGACACTCTTATACCTTTTTTTTTTTTGCAGTTTGAGTTGACGGGGCACAGTGTGTTTGATTTCACTCATCCATGTGACCACGAGGAGCTGAGAGAAATGCTTACACACAGAAATGGTGAGAAGACAAAATTTATTTCATTTACTTACGGAAAATTCCTGTTGGCTTTAGTACAGTTGCATCTCTGCCAGAAAAAGGTGTTGAGAGAAGAAACTAGTACGTTTTGCTGCTTAAGTCTCAATATAAACCTTGTTCAGAGATACTAACAACAGAAATAAACTGGAATGTTTTGGCAATACCCTAACTGTAGGAAAGATTATACTTGGTACTCTCTAATCTAAAACAAAACTAACGATTAAAATGGAGTTATTGAGGGTGAAAAGAATGAGTGTGCCTACTGGAATAAAATTAGAGGTAGGTTGATTGAGAGTGATCTTAAGTAATTGCTAGAGAAGGTTATGGAGAACTTATATTGATGCGTGGTCTGGGAACAGCTTAACTTAAACAAATGCTTTTTTCTAGAAATCTGTGGTGGTATAAACTAAGATTTAAAAAAAAAAAACCAGAACAAAACTACATTTAGGACACTGAGAAACTAATCGAGAATACTTGGATAGTCCCCAGAAGGGCTTTGGGATTGATGCTTCTCTGCACCTTTTAATTGGTGCATGAAATTGGTATCTTTTCACAGATTTCTGACTCTTCTCTTCTCCGTCTGAGGCAGAACACTGTGTTCACGTATTCTGTATGCTTTTGAATTTAACAAACACCCATGAATTGTTGCTTTTATGTCTTCTAAAGGTTTGTTAATGACTATAAAGTCTTGGCAGTCTGCGTGCGTCCAACCAAATCTGCTGTACTCAGTTGTTAGATGTCTAATAATTCCTGTTTCATCAAACAAGGGTTATATGGACTCTGAATCTAGATAGTGATAAATTATTCAGCTTGACCTCTGCTTTCGTCTAGAACTGTAAATCAGAAGCTTTTTATGTTGCTATTCAGTTTAATTCAGTGGAAGAGACCTGATAAGATATCACAGCATAGAGGGCCCCAACTTTCCTTTTGTAAGCATTTTTCTAAACTTGTCTGCCCTTAATATTGAAGTAGGTATCTAAGGCTGTGTTAGACTCCCTCCACCCCACCCCATCCCCTCCCTGCCTTCAGAATAAAGTCATGCACTCGGGAGAGGTGGGGAAACAACTTCACTGAGGCAGCACAAAAGCTGCTCCTGGTAATATTGCAACAGCTTATTCTTCAAGATGTCGTATTACTGAGTTTCATGCAAACCAACTGCCTTAAAATGACCAGACTGGACTAAGATGCCTGAAAACCATTATGACAAAATCTGTTTCGCAAATGAAGTTGGCAGACAAAAGTCTAAATTGCAGTAATAATGGTGCATTTTTATATTTATTAGTATTCCCCAGGTTGCTTTCTGCTGCTGCTGCAGCCCTTACGTCAGTGGAATTAGTTTGGTTTTGAATTGAGTATTAAAGACTCCCCTTTGGGATTGTGCAGGTGCAAATGAATAGGAAAGTGACTGGCAGAAGCTGAACTGCATTCTGGTTTTATGAAGTTTTATGAAGTTGCTTTTTAAACTTTCAAAGCTGGTGATCAGCTGTTCCACCTTTTAAAGTTGTTTCTCAAAGCAGAGGCTTAAGCACCAGGAGTTGGTAAAAATAATGTTGCGTGATCTTCAACTATGATTTTCTAGATTGGCTTGACTCTTTTGAAAACATACTGAATTAAATTTAAATACTGAATTTTGGCTGCTTCTCTGAGCTCTGTTTTGTGTGGGTTCCCCCCCTGCCTCTGATTTATTGAGGATATTATGATGTGTGGCATAAAGTAGGCTCGTCCCCTTTAGTCTTTGCCTCTGCTGGAAGTAGTAGCCCATGTAGCACAGGGGCTTTAATATTTTTTTTAATGCATTTTGTCAAACTAGTAGCTGCGGTGCAACGAAGCTACTGTTGTCTGGGGAGGATGAGAACAAGCTACTGTGTAAATTTGCCTCAGAAGTAAGCTCACGTGTTCTGAACCTGCTCTTCCACTGCTCTCTCTTCCTGAGTCCTTCCACACACACGAGGAGCTGCTCACAGCTCTCCCGATAGGATCAGTTGGCATTTTCTCTGCCCAGAATAGCCTACTTGGTTATTGACTCTAAAGGCTCTCCCTTGTAAAGGCAAAAACTTGCCTTAAAGCTGGCTGTTGGCAAGTCAGGCTAAAAAATCAGTGCTGCTAATGTTAATGTGGATTAGAAGTTCTTCTATTTGGGTTTTTCCCCAAGAATGCTAATAATAGATTTAAAAACTTGGTCCCTGTTAACTCGGAGTGTAAATCACTGTGGAAATATTAGGACGCACGTAAACAGCAGAATTGTTAATTCTGAATTTAAAAACTTAAAAAATACTGCAGTCCTGAAGAGCTACGTCCCCAAAATGTATTTGTTTTGAACCTCCACGCAGTGAGTTACTGATGCATTTCGGTGGAAACCAACTCAGTAGTACTTCTTGTTCTGCACATGATTTTCTTGCCCTCCCTCGCAATTTTAAAAACTATTAAATTTTCGATCAGTCTCTCTCCCTTTCCCCATCCCTTTTCCTAAAATCTGGGAGTGTGGAGTTGGCTACGAATACAATACTGATCTTAAAACACTGAAGCTTCAGTTTTTTGCTTACCTCACAGTAAAACTCATTCTGAAAAGAGTTACTATCAAATGTGCTGTTAGGTTTATCAATCTTTTAAAATTATTTTTTTGGGGTCTTCCCCCTGGTGTTAGAGTTCTATCACATTTTTGGGTTTGGGGCTTTTTTTTTTTTTTTTCCCTTTTATGCCTTTGGAAGATGATCCAGGAGCTTAAGAACTGGTTTTACTATTTTGTTTTTGCCTAGGTCCTGTGAAAAAGGGCAAAGAGCAGAACACGGAGCGCAGCTTTTTTCTCCGAATGAAGTGCACGTTGACTAGCAGGGGGAGAACAGTGAATATCAAGTCTGCTACGTGGAAGGTAACTCATGCAAAGGAATATTTAGGTAGTTTGGCAGCTTCCTCTTCAGGTCTCCTTAATGCTGTTACTTCAACGTTTTTGCTTCATGTAATGAACTTGAGTTTCACTAAATACTTACCTCATTTCATGGTTGTGCTTCAATACGCTGAGTTTTAATGCTGAATACATCACAGAGGTAACAGAAACAATGTTTGAAAAGTAGCTTTTCCAAACTCTTAATGAACTCTCTGTTTAAAATTAGAGGTGGTTGACTTAGTAGAAATCGTAATTGCTCAATGTTTGCATAAAGCCTTCGCCTTTGGGGGAAAAAAACCCACACAACTTGACACCACTTCTGCTGATCCTTGTTTTCTTTTGATTTGACACTGTAAATGTGACAGCTGAGATCTCGGGAGGACTTCAGTGCTAT
Source organism: Scolopax mira (assembly GCA_004320125.1). Classification (NCBI taxonomy): domain Eukaryota; kingdom Metazoa; phylum Chordata; class Aves; order Charadriiformes; family Scolopacidae; genus Scolopax; species Scolopax mira. The sequence continues at coordinate 7,212 of BJBW01018893.1, read as the reverse complement.
TCATTCTGAAGCTGCTGGCTGTCACTTTTGTACCAGTTGGAACAAAAAGAGCCTGATAACTTTCTGCAGCGAATGCACTTTCTCCTCTGGGGAAAAAAAAAAAAAAGTAACCTTTTACTGTATTGAGTGCTGTTGGTGGCTCACGATTCTCCTTCATAACTTTAGTTATTCTTGATCAAACAACTTCTTTGCTGTTCTCTGAGCGTTTTCTATTGCAGAAGGGTTAAAAAAAAAAAGCAGATAAAACACAAGACTTTTTGTCTTCGTCTCCTGAGCTGTAACATCACTTCTGCAGGAGATCTAAACTGTAACTTTCAAATGTGATTGTTGCTGAGGCAATCCCTTGTCAGCGTTGTCATTAATGTCACTTTCAAAGAAGACCAGTTGAGGGAAATGCAGAAATGCCTCACCTTGTGTGGGCCAGCATCTGAACCAGCAGAGAGGGCTGGCAGCCCCTGCAGCCTGAGAGCCCTCAGGGGTGGGAAGGAGAAAGACTTTGCTCTGGGTGAGCTAATGGAAATCCCAATTCCGGTGCCTGACAGACAAAAACTTGCTCTCTTGTTAAAAATCCATGCCTTTCCCATAGGTACTGCACTGCACCGGCCACATCCGCGTATACGACACGTGTGGGAACCAAAGTCACTGTGGCTACAAAAAGCCTCCCATGACGTGTCTGGTGTTGATCTGTGAACCTATTCCTCACCCCTCCAACATCGAGGTCCCCTTGGACAGCAAAACCTTCCTCAGTCGTCACAGTCTTGATATGAAATTCTCCTATTGTGACGAAAGGTAATATATATATATATATATAAAAATATAAATATATATATATATAGTGCTTAAAAAAGAATGAATTTGATGGATTTGCATGGCTAATGTTGGCCTTGTGCATTTACATAGTCTTACTTGGTAGCTTGAGTTGTCTGCGCAACGGAACTGTCACTGGGGATGCTTTGGTTTCTACTAACTGATCAGGATGGCTTATTTAAAAGCCAGATTTCTTTTTAATCTAAGGAGGGTACAGAGTTATTACTGTGGAATGAATCATTTGCCTGCAGTTAACTGCCCCTTCAGACTGGTCTTTAGTGGTAGCAATTCGATTGAAATGAGAAGATTCTTCCGGAGACTGAAAAACCAGGAAGGATTTTAGGTTGTCGAAGGCAGTGATGTAATTCGGTGACTGAAGAGAGTCTGTGTGTAATACTTGTCAGATGCATTTTATTGCTACCACTTCCCCCCTCTCCCTTCTTCAGGAGATCAGTGTCTGCTTTCTCTAGTCCAAAACTCCCCCCCAAAAAAAATTCAGCTGTGCTTTTAATGCAATGCATCTGCTGTTGTAAAATGAGATTTTTGTGTTCTGCTATGAATCGTGGATGTAGTCAAATACATAAAACTGCTCTTACGGTCCTTTAGAAATTTAGCTTGACAAATCAGAAAGGCAGAAGTGAAGGAAATAATTGGCCTGAGGCTGTTTTGTTTGGAGGCTTTTTTTGTTTGGTTGGGGTTTTTTTTTTTGTGTGTGTGTGTTTTTAATTAGGTAGAATTTCTTACTGCCCTTTTCTTTATAACAAAAACGAACTTCTAATTAGTTGCTGCAGCGAGATGCAAAGAGATGTTAGTGCAGGTTAATTTTCTGTCCTCTGCAGTAACTTTACCTTTCTAGGACTGATGGTGTCACAAAAAAGGTACTTATTTGGTCATTCTGCATAGAGAATGGGGCAAAATAAAAGCGTTCCCCTGGTTAGCACTGCCCTCTAGGGGCTGAAGAAACCATTTTCTTTAAGACTGCAGAATAAATCTGTTACCTAATTTCTTTTAGCTTTAAAGATTTAAAGCCGTTGAAGCATGTCTTTTTATTTTATTAAATTCTCATATTTGTGTAAGCTGGATATTCTAGTCCGTAAGTACCTGGTCTATCTTTAAGCATAAAAAACCCCCTATAACCTCAACTCTACAAAGCGGGGATTTACTTAATCCTCTCCACCACAGGATATGATTTATAAATATTCAACGAGAAGAAAAATCCTGTGCCTGCTGAAATTTCTCATAAAGCATAAAAAGCTTGCATAAGCATAAAAAACCCCAATAATTCATTTCAAAATGAAAACTATCGGTAAACTGAAATTGTAGCTCATGTGTATGGATTTTTCTGGATGTGCAAGCATCTAAGCCCTTTAGTAATTGTGCTAGTCCACAAGTCTGCTTTTATTTAGCATTTTTTCCCTCTCATTTTCAAGGATTACAGAGTTGATGGGGTACGAGCCAGAGGAGCTCCTGGGTCGCTCAATCTATGAGTATTATCACGCGCTGGATTCGGACCATCTGACCAAAACCCACCACGACAGTAAGTGAAAAGATGCTTTTAAAGCCCTCCAGCTGCAATACTTCCCTTAAACGGGTTTGGGTTTTCCTGCCTGTGATTAAAGCTGGTCTCCTTTCTGCTTTTAGTGTTCACGAAAGGGCAGGTGACAACAGGGCAGTACAGAATGCTGGCAAAACAAGGTGGCTACGTCTGGGTGGAAACTCAAGCAACTGTTATCTACAACACTAAGAACTCCCAGCCCCAGTGCATCGTGTGTGTAAACTATGTGTTGAGGTAAGCCCAGTGGACATCGCTATTCTTTCCTTTTTTTATTCTTTTTTTGTTGTTGTTGTTGAAGACAAGAGTCTTCAGGTGGCACTTCGTCTCGCCGAGGATGTGATCCCCTGATGAACGTGTCACGGCGTTACTGTTTCCTACTGATGGATTTTTTTGCTTGGAAAGCTGCCAGGGCTAGGGCTAAGAATTGCATTTGAGAACCAACCAATTCTGTGATCTAGTGATGGGAGCGGGGAGGTCTCTGCAGGCAAACAAATCTTTGTCTGCGGTTAATTTTGCTAATAACTTTTAGTCATGGAGTCAGAGCAGCAATAACAGTGTCTTTCTTCAACCCATCTACGTTTCTCTTCCTTAGAATTCCTCTCTTGATGGAAAGCTTCAACTGGAGGCAGACCAGTTGACTGTTTTCCTGCAATTGTTAATAACCCTACATTAGTTTTTCAAAACTCTACTGAATGTATCAGCATCAACCTATCAACGTGTTGTACAGTCATTTAAAACAAAGAAAAGTGTTTCAAGAAATACCTAACTTTTTTCCTTTTTTCCTTGCTTTCTCAATGCTTTCAGAAAAGTATGTTTATTTATTTTACTTTTTTGGATGGCATAATTAGTACTTGCTTTGTCTATCGTATTTGAGAAAAGAATGAGTAAGAAAAAAAGAATTTTTAAAGTTCCTATCTTGGTAGTAATTTTGTGGTGTTGGTGTTTGAGGGGATTTTTGGAGGTGGTGGTGGTTGGTTTTGTTGCGGTTTTTTTGTTTGGGGTTTGGTTTTGGGTTTTGTTGGTTGGTTTTTTCCAACTTAGAAAAGGAATTTTTTTCCTTTTAGCCATTCTTTAACAGTCGTCTTCCTCTCTGTCTGACAGCGGGATCGTTCAGAAGGACTTGATTTTTTCCCTTGGACAAACGGAGTGTATGCTGAAACCAGTGGAGTCTCCTGATATGAAAATGACCAAAATATTCAGCAAAGATGACCTGGAGGATACCAACAGCCTGTTTGAAAAACTTAAACAGGAACCAGATGCTTTAACTGTGCTGGCCCCAGCGGCTGGAGACACGATTATCTCTCTGGATTTCAGCAGTAATGGTGGGTGGGTGTTTAAATTGGAGAGCATGCTAATTAGTTGAGTTAGTATTTTTACAGTAAATACTGAAAAATAACCTCCCAGTATCACTTACCTAGTGGTATTTCAGCCACTGTTTAAATTTAATGAGGTCCGTAGACATGAACGGTATTTGTTACTTAGGTTGATGGTTTCTTTTAATTTTTATAGAGTCTGATGAACAACAATGTGATGAAGTTCCTTTGTATAACGATGTAATGCTCCCCTCATCCAGTGAGAAATTGCAGACTATAAATATGGCAATGTCCCCACTACCTGCCTCTGAAACTCCAAAGCCACTTCGTAGCAATGCTGATCCTGCACTCAATAGAGAAGTCGTATCCAAGCTGGAGCCAAATTCGGAGCCACTCGAGCTTTCTTTTACCATGCCTCAGGTGCAAGAGCAGCCAACCAGCCCTTCCGATGCAAGCACCAGCCAAAGCTCACCTGAGGTAGGTCACCCCCTTTTTGCACACACTGCTGTTAAAATGGATGTGCTCTCGGGCCTCCCGGAGCCCACCTGGTTAAGGATGCAGCCAAGATGGGAATGGAAAATTATTTCTAATTTGGGACTTAGTTAAGTTCGTGTTGTGAGCTGAGGGGAAAAAGAAAAAAAAAGATAAATTTTCTTACTGAGCATTTTCTTTTCGTTAAAGATCGCAAATCCATTCTGCTACATTTCATTAAAGATAGCACCTGGTAGATTAAGAAGGGCCTGGATTGGCCTTTCTAGAAAAGAAGGGTTCAGAGACAACTTGTCTAAACAGCAAAAGAGTTACCATTTTCCTGCAATTACTGTAGAGGCTCCGACTACTGTAAATGTGAATGTTTACCCATAAACCTCTTGTCCTTTCCTCCTTTAATTTTGGGCAACTCTAGCTTGGAATTAGTTTTTACGTTAGAACGTTGGTTTTTTTTCAGAGAATCTGTAGATAACAACACAAAATGATGTAATGACAGAAACTTTAAACTGTGCTCAAAATGTTTTCACAGCCCAGTAGTCCCAATGACTACTGCTTTGATGTGGATAATGATATGGCTAATGAATTCAAACTGGAATTAGTGGAGAAACTCTTTGCGATAGATACAGAAGCAAAAAATCCATTCTCTACTCAGGTAAAGTACACGATTCTGCATCATCTTAATATTTATTCTCAGTGTGCTTCTCTTAGAATCTCTTCAGGAACCTCCTTCCCCTTTTATGTAATATTTTTATTAAAATATTTTGCAAAAAAATATTGTGAGGATTTGGTAAAAGGGAGAGAGCAGTTTTACAGCTGGGATGTTCTTACATATTCATAGTTGTTCCCTCTTGTCTTTTCCAGGAAACTGATTTAGATTTGGAGATGTTGGCTCCTTACATCCCGATGGACGATGACTTCCAGCTCCGATCATTCGACCAGCTCTCTCCTCTGGAAAGCAGTTCTTCTGGCTCTCAAAACGCAGCCACCGTTACCGTATTTCAGCAGCCTCAGACACCATCGAGCTCTGCTGAGGAAATAAAACCAGCGACGGAACGTGTGGAGGAGGTGAAGACACTCCTTGTTCCTTCATCTCCTGTCCACGTCGTCAGTGAAACGAGTAGTGCCCCGGCATCACCCTACAGTGGGAACAGGAGTCGAACCGCGTCTCCGGTCAGAGCAGGAAAAGGAACGTTGGATCAGACAGAAAAGCCTTGTCCGGGAGTGCCCAGCTTGCTGACAGTCACTCTGAATAAAAGGTACTTCAAAAGCACAGCTTAAACCCTTTGCCTCTGCTCAAGGGATGAGGTAGAACACGTTTTAAAATACTACTGGCTGCTGTATGTTGTCTTTAGCATCCTACTACGTTCAGAGTAGAAATTCGTACATTTAAATTCGGACACTTCAAACGATTTATTTATTTATTTATTTGGCATAATGAGCTTCCCTAAAGTTAATTCTGCAGTAGCTTTTACGTAAACATCTTCTGTAACAGGGCAGCTACTGCAGTCCGAATTTTGTTCTGCTCTTGTTTCTGACGTGCAGCAGGCAGGTCACGATTCCTTCCACCCACAGGAGATTTGGGGTGCTTTCCTTGGCCGCCTGGTGAGGAGCCAAGAGGCAGCCACAGCCCCTGTGCTTCCTGGGTCGCTTTTAAAGCGAGACCCATTTCCCAACCACCTCTTTGGAGCAGAGGGTTATGGTGACAGAAAAGTCTACAAAGTCAGATATCAGACTTTTGATAAACAGAAGCTTGATCTGTACATAGAAATATTAAAAACAGATTTTTTCCTCACCCGTCCCTCCCTCCTTTCTGTTGAAAGTGAATTGCTGAACTTTTATGCTTTGAGGTTTGTGGGGTTTTTTTCTGCTTTAAAAATTTTGTAATAGCTCTTTCCGTGCTTCACAGCAAGACTGAAAGCTGCCGTTTGCTATGCTTATAGATAACGATTGTTAAAATGAGTCAATTATAAAAGAGAAGTAGTGTAATTCATAAATTCAGTCCTGTGATATTGTGTATAAGTGTTCACAAAAGAAGAATGGCTCCAGGAGAGTAGAAACGTCTTAACAGCCTGAATCAATTTTTCTTAGATCTACTGCAGTGGATGAAGAACTAAATCCAAAGATGCTAGCTTTGCATAATGCTCAGAGAAAACGAAAAATGGAACATGATGGTTCACTTTTTCAGGCAGTTGGAATTGTGAGTTTTGTTTTACCATTTTTAAAATATTCACTTTTAACCTTTCCATTTCTGAACTGAGGCATCAGGGCAGCCCCCTGAGTTTAGCTGTTGGTGTGCAGTGAAACCTTGGGATCGGAGAGAATCGTTCCCTAACGAAACCCCTACAGCTCTGCAGATGCTCTGGTTCTTCTTCTCTCACTCTCAGCTCTTTCCAAAATGCCCCTCACCCAAGCACCTTTCTTAAATAGGCAGAAGATACTCTTTTGTGAACATGTATGTTCTTCGGTAGAATGTGCACAAATGTAAGACTTCACATTTAAATTTATAATTGCCATGTTTCACTTTCAAATCCAAATGCAGCTGGTGTGTTTGTCAATACTGGAGGAGTATTCTTTGCTTTCTATGCTTTCATTTTTCCATCAAACCTATTTGATCAGATAAGCAAGGCCACCTGAACCCTAAGGGAAGAGAATTCATACAGCCTAGCAAAATGTGTATTACCACCACCTTCATTTCATGCACACTCTCTCTTCTATGAGCGTGTGGCCTTGCAAGTAGCTGTTAATCACCTGTCCCAGCTATTCAAAATAAACTTTTTAGATATTCTTAGATTTGTGTGACTTAATTGGCACTATCCAGCTTGTTATTTTCTGCATGGGTGTTTCTGTCCCCATAATCTTTGTCTCTTACTGTCAGTAGTTTGAAATCTTGAGCTTTGCCATTACATACTGTTATCTCTCTTCTTGCCTTCATTGTAAATTCCCACTTCTCTTTGGTTTTTGCACAATTAATTCTTAGTTCCACTTAGTACAATGTAGCCTTTGAGATTGTGGTGGGGTTTTTTGGTTTTATTTCCCTAGTGGTCCATC
>BJBW01018887.1:0-20474 GCA_004320125.1 Scolopax mira | reverse complement strand
TTCATGTTGGGCCTCGGTGGTCAGTTTGTGGACAGCTTTTATGCTTTTATGAAGTCTGCCATCTCGCCCCTGCAGTAGGAGCACAGTATGGCTGAGCATCATTATAGTAAAGCTGGTGGGTTTGAGGCTTGAGATTGAAAATAGCTTATCAAAATTATTTGTGTGCTTTCCTTGTTCTGATGGAAGCATTTGACTGGGCATTCATCCATCTCTGGCATTGTGCTCCTGTGTCCTAGTCAAGTACAGTGTGTGATACTGTGAATTACGTCATCAGGGGGTGCTTGTGTTGGAGACCCCTTTTGCTATGATGGACAACACCTGGGTTTTATTGATCTGTGTTCCTTGCTTGAGGAATCAACAGTTGTGATCTGACTTGTGTTTATGCATCTACAAGGTGTATTTATTGCCATGTTGAGGACTGTCTTTTGCTCACGTGAATAAGATGATGATGTGATGAAGGAGGTGCAGCCTTTAGCGCTTCGGTGGCTCTTTGAGAAACTGTTGAGTCATTCCTATATTGGTTTAAATACTTCAGATAAATGCATTTGGGATGATTCTTTTAGTAAAGCTAATAAATAGCAGAGATCTTGGAGGTTCATCTTTTCTTGGTCAGTTGAGCGGGCTGAAAAAATGTGAATCAATTTCTGTATCCAATCGTGTGACAATGGAAAGAATTGGCTTGTGTTATAATTAAAACTGATTGATTCTGTTAAGGAAACCATGGACAGCTTACCAGAGGGCACTGTGCCTGACAGAATCGTAGTGGACAACAAATTAAAGCTAAAGGGATTTTCTTAGTGAGTAGCAAGCTATGGCTTTTTTTTTTTTTTTTTTTTAAGTTTTGGCAGGAGAGAACAGGTTTTTCTTGCCTTGAGAACTCTGTTGGAGCAGCTTGATATGTAGATAGCTTGCAGTCGGACTTGTATCTCACATACTCCCTGTTACTTTTTCCCCCAAATGATCCAGATTATTTGGATAGGCACAGAAAAATTGGGGAAGAACTGAATTTAATATTTCTTCTTCTATTGGGTAATCAAGAGCTGAGATAGTACTTGAGAAATGTGAATAAGAAAGGGATTTCACAAGATACAGTTGCATTATTTGTAGACTAGTTATATGAATGTCTTCGGTGTGAGAACTTCAGATTGTATTAAAAAAAATTGAAGATTGTACCTGTAACTTTTGGCTGCCACAAATTTTTATAGCATTTTTATAGGAGGTAGAAAATGGAGCACTGTTCCTGGGTTGTTTTAAGCTGGCAATATTGTAGATGCCACAATATCCAAGTACACTTTTGACTCCTGTAATGTGAAAAGTGAACTGGGATGCAAAGTGCAGTTGGTGAATAGTTTCTAAAACTCAGAAGTTAAGTGTCCTGGTTACAAACTGGGCTCAGTCTTTTCTAATACATATAGAAGATAAGCAGATTTTCTTCTTTCCTCAGTGTGTATTGGCTGCTGTGTACAGGTAGGATATCTTTCAAATAATCTTAGATTTAGCTGAGATGAAGCAAGGCTGAAAGCAGTCACCTCCAAATTCCAAATTCATCATTAGTTAATTTATTAAAGTTATTTTTTTCTTTAATTTTTTTTTTAATAAAGGAACATAGTTTTAGGTGAAAGAATGACTATGTCTAGAGCGACTAAAGTCAAGATATCATCAAGAATCAGATATGTTCTAACCATTAAAGCCCATACAGATATAAAAGCTCTTTAGATTTTTTTTTTTTTTTTTTGGGTGGAAGAGCCTGTGATGGAGATTAGGGGTTTATCTTTTTTTAGATAAGTTTAGTAAGGGGTTTAGAAAAAAACCCAGGTTTTTTTAGGCTTTTTTTTTCTTCACAGTTTTGCAGTCTGTGAAGAGCTGTGTGCAATTATAGCCATAACACCACCAAAATCCTATTTGCCTAGAGTTGTCTGTATGAATTATAATTACAGCAGTGACCCCAACGGGCATATATTCTGTTTTAATATAGAAATTTGCTTCAACTATAAGATGTTGTTCAGTGTACGCAACTCTGTTATTACTTGTAAGTAAGTCATCATGGAGTGTGTTTTTTTCCTAGTGCTTTAGAACTAAGGAGGATCCATTCCCAAAGTCTGAGTGATTGACTCATCATATGACCTTGGGCAAGTTACTCATCCACCTTGAGCTTCAGTTTTCCTGGTTGGAGTATTAAGTAAACAACAGCAAACTTGCTGAAAGCCAAATGTTGTATTTTTGTTGAGGCTTTCTTGCTTTCTGTTGTTTGGCCTTTAAAAAAAAAAAAACAAAACTATAGATTTCCGTTATTCTTTCAAGTCTGTATTTGAAAATTCTAGATTCACTCGTAGCTCCTCCAAGCTGTAGGCTTAATGTTGAAATTAAGAGAATTCTAGTTTCAGCCTCCTCTGCAAACATAGACCTCACCTTGTTTTACTAGGTCTTCTGCTGATGTCTCTACTCTCCTGCTATTTCCATGAACCATCTAGAAGATCATAGTCTCCTGGGAAGCTGCAGTCTATCCCTCAGATCAAAATACAGTTTTGCTGCTCTACCTACGCAAGCATTGAACAAATAGTGTTTTTTTCCCAAAGATCAACTAACTGTAGATTGTTTAAAAAAAATAGATAATTAGAACAATTAACTGTGAACCAGTCCTTTTGTCCTTAAATCAAAGAATTCTGTTGCCCAGGCAAGTGCTGTAAAATTCTTCTGGTAATTTATGCTGGCTCTACGTACACCGTCTTGCTTGAGCGCTGAGATCTTGAGGTTTCCCCTGTTTGTTCTTGGATGAGACAGTTTCCCCCAAGGGTTAGTGGACTGCATTGTGGAGACTGCGAGTAATATTAAAATAAGCATACTTATCTTGAGGTTTGTTTAATGAGCTGCTTTTCTGCCATCTGAGAGAGCTGTTGTTCAATGAACCGGGCTTCAACAGAGTGGTTTTTTGTGGGGATTCTCCTTGTGTGCCTGGCTGAGATGCAATAAGGCATCTCCTACAGGTTAGGGGAGCTGATGGGAGCTTCCCCTCTTTTAAGTGCCCTGCTCTGTTCCAGCAGTGTCTCTGCCCTACAGGTTTCTCTGTGTTGGTGTAGTGTTCCAGCACAAGCAAAGCACAGCTTTTTTTTTTTTTTTTTTTTTCTTACGGAATGCACCTGAGGGAAGGAAAAGTTTATAGTCATCTTTGATGTGTGCGTGAATTCTGTTCTCAGATGTTTTTGAGGTCAATGGAAAGAACTTTATGTTTGAAAGAATGCTGCCAGGAAAGAGAAGTTGAACAAAAGCTCTCAAACTCTGCTTGTAAAACCCTTGCTGTACCCTCTGGTTGCTTCTAGGTGGCACTACAAGAAAAAGAATCTGTGCATTCACAAGCTACGAGAAGCCAACTGTTGAGCTCCTTGGAGCTTTAGTGGTCTTGGGGCAAAGAGGGGCAGCTGGCAAATACTCTGGGAGAAAGGAATAAACCTACTCTGAATTGAATTTTATCTGTGTGAAACCATGGTCACTTAGTGACAAACTGGTTTTGCTTTTGTGCCAAAAATGTGATTGTGTGCAAAACACATAGTTCTTTTCCAAAATTTATAATCGTAGGATAAATAGTTTTCTTTTTCTCTAAATATTTAAATGTGAGACTGCTTTATGAAGCAGTATTAGAGAAGAATTATAATGTGTACATGGGCCAAATAAAATGTGGGGTTTTATTCTCATCTAAAATTTGAATCTTAACATTCTTCAATATTTTTTTGATTTTGAATAGGAAAAATAATAATGTATTCAGTACACAGCCATTTCTCAACTTTTTTTTTTGTCAAAGTATATGGTAGCTTTTGGTTTTGTTTGAAGAAGGGGGCTCTGATGTAGTACGTATTTTTGGAAGTTTATTCTAAGATTATAGTAAGGAAGTAATCTCATGTGATGACTTAAAATAAGTCTTATCAAAGCAAAGATGTAACCTTTTTTTTTCCTTAGAATGTTTTATTCTAGGCAATAGAGTTAGGCAACCATGAAAATTTTGTGATTCTGTGTGATTCTGTAATCTGTGAAACTAAATAACTAAAACCTCCTTTTTTTTTTCTTTTTTTTTTTTTTTCAGCAGCTCCATGAGACTGTGAAAAGAAAGCTTGATAGTGCTGCTTCCCCTCAGAATGGAGACCAGCAGAATGGCTATGGTGATGTATTTTCTGTGTCCAAGAAACTGCGTCGTGATGATGGTCTTGGTGGAGTGAGTGGTTCTTCTAATGGATTGCCCCCTGTGTCTCCACTTCATCATCTTGACAAGAAATCTGGCACTGGAGATACCTTGCAACTTAATGGAAAACATCCGATGGGGCTAGATGGCATCAGCAAGAAGTGTCTTCCAGATTCCAGCCTGCAGATGAATGGAGGTGGTGATGCTGATGACTCATTTCCTCTGAGTCTGAACAAAGAGCTGAAGCAGGAGCCCGTGGATGATCTTCCATGTATGATTGCTGGAGCAGGGGGGTCTATATCTCAGAATAACTTGATGCCTGATCTTAATCTTAATGAGCAAGAATGGAAGGAACTTATTGAGGAGCTTAATAGATCAGTGCCCGATGAAGACATGAAGGATCTGTTTAATGAAGACTTTGAAGAGAAAAAAGATGCAGATTCTTCAAATTCAGCTGCACAGACTCCATTGCCACAAGACATTAACATAAAGACTGAGTTTTCCCCAGCACCCTTTGAACAGGAACAGATGGGATCTCCCCAGGTGAGATCCACTTCGTCAGGTCAAGCATTTATTGGTGCTGCTTCTGCACCCGTAAGTGCCGCTTCTCCAGCGGTTGGTAGTTCTCAGGCTATGTTTCAGCCTTCCAGTCAGTCAATGACTGAAAATCCTAATCAGCCCATGATGCAGGCATCAAACCACTCTCAAAACGTCCAGAGGCCTCTCCCCAATGTGTTGTTACCTGGGAAGGGTGCAGGAAGTGCCAAAGAAATGTCTTCTGCTCATCAGCTTCAGCAGATTGCTGCCAAGCAGAAGAGAGACCAGATGTTGCAGAACCAGCAGCAAGCTTCACAAGTCCACCAAACAAATCAGATGTCTACATGGCAACAGTCTGGGCCTTCTCATAGTCCTCTGGCTGTCCCATATACCATGGAAAATCCCACCAGCCCATCGGTTTACCAGCCAGACTTCAACAATCAGAAACTCATGATGCCTAATATGGGAAATAAAAGCTCTCCAAGAGCTGGAGGCAATTACCATGTGAACATTTTGGGTCATCAACAAAACAGCTTGAACCAGAACCCTGTGAACAGTCAAGGCTCTATGCTAGACTATGGGAACACCAAACCTCTTTCACATTACAAAGCAGAATGTGAACAGGGGGTTACGGTGCCCGGGCAGAACAAGACTCCCATGTTGGCCTACATGCAACAGCGCCAGCAGGCACCGCTCTCTCACGTGGGCGATGACCAAAATGGGATGATCCTGTTGAAACCCAAGTCTGGAAATATTGCCTACCGACTGCCACACAGTCAGGTGAGTGTTCAGGGGTTTGTTACCTTTGTGTAGTAGCAATTTACAGACTGGTGCTGTTTCAAAACAGTTGCCACGTGATTTTGAAGAAGATGATAATATGCAATAAGCTGAGACAAGAATCAACTCTATTTTCTGCTGGGGAGAGTTTTTAATGCTGGTTCTAGATCATGTGGTAATGTGTGATTTCCAGCTTAATATACTCTGTGGGCAACAAATTATGTCACGCTTCATAGAAGCTTCTGCTTGTGAAGATGAATAGATGCTTTGTAAACTTTTGCCTAAAATAACTTGTATAAAACTGTAGTGTTAAACAGTGTTCTCAAAGAAGCTTTGATTTCTTTACCTTCTTTTTAGTCCCTGACTTGTGTCAGTGTTGGCTTACTATAAAAAGCCATGGCTTTGGTTGCTTCTTTTTTGAAGAAAGATGGAAGTGGGGGCTGCATTCCTGACTTCTTGAGTATTCTTTGGGGTTTTCCAAATCTAAGAATTTGTTCTTGGTTAAATCTCTGGAGATTGGGGAAGCATGAGATAGGAGAGAATTACATCTTTAAGAATGAAGAATAGAACTATTTGCTTGGAGCAATACCCTTCAGGCTTTCCTGTAAAGGAAAATTCCAGATGGTGGTTCTTTGCCTTTTATATAACTAATGTTACAGATACACTGCAGGTGAAGGCTTATGTAGTAGATGGAGGTATAGGCTCATTGTGATTCTGTAACATGTGCCTGCAGTGCACATCCTAGAGGGCTTGTTGAGAAAAAAGGTCTTTTTTTCTATAGATTAAAGCTCCTCTAGCGAAAGCTGTTGATCCCTCAACAAAACAAAAAAAATACCCATGAAAAAACTTGATTAGTCTGTGATAAAGACCACACTGATGTACAAAGGAACATCTGAGATCAATGTGTGCTTCATAAGGTATAAAAAAATCAATATTTAAAAGCTAGCAGAAGTACCAGTCTAACAACATCTTGATGGAAGAAGAAGGGGAATGTTAGAGATGATTGTGTATGTCACATCTCTCCCTCAGTGACCTTCCATCTACACTGCCACGCTTGCGCTGAATTAACAGAAATACCAATGAATGCTTCTGGAGAATTTCTGTAAAGCTTGCACAGTGTTACCTATAGTTGGCTTATGGCTTCTTATGAAACTGCAGATTGAGAACCAACAACCAAACCTATTAGAATCATAACATAGTTGGGTTGGAAGGAACCTTTAAAGGTTATCTAAAAGATGCTACTAAAGTAAACTGAAGCTGGTGTGTAACTGGTGCCATTCCTCTGGCTGAGCAGGAGAACACAGAGCTGCACTCACCTGTTTGAGCTGGACTTTGGGAGACTGAAGTTAAAGCCTCTGTTCCTAAACTTTGTGGAGCTTCTGACCTTAACTCTGAACTGTCACTTTGTGTCTGGCATTTATAGATGGGCTTTTGGTTGTCTTTAGCTGAACTGGAAACTGTATCACACTTTTCCTTTTCTGTTAAGAAGCTTCACAAGTGAGGAAGCTATTGCATAAGGATGGCAAAATGTAAGGAAAGGATCTGATTTGTATTAAGTAGTGTAAATGTACAAAGGACAAACAACTGACAATTTCTGGTTTTTTAAGAGGTGTTATGGTTACCCTGCCTGTCCTATGAAATGATAAAAATAACACAAATCGTGGTCATCACCATGAAAGTACTTTTCCTTATCTGTGTAACTACATAGAGTTTCTAAATTCTGTAAGAATAACCACTTTCTGTAACTCATGTCACTTTTTCTATGTTCTGCAGGATCAAAACCCTTCTCCTAATGTTCCTCGTGTCCCGGTTTCTGTCCCGGGCCCTGGGGTGGGTGCCCAGGCTCCCAATGTTTCCATGGCAGGTAACCACAGCAACCCACCTTATCTCAGCAATCAGCAGCAAGCAGCAGTGATGAAGCAACATCAAATGCTGATGGACCAGCAGAAGCAGAGGGAGCAGCAACAAAAGCACTTGCTCATGGAGCAACAGAAGCAGCAATTCCTCATGGAGCAGAGACAGCAGCATCTTCTGGCCGAGCAGGTAAGAGGGACCAGCGACCTTTTTGGTGGTTTGCTTTGGTGGCTGAAACAGCATTTGAGATTTTGTTAAACAGTTGTCATATTACAAAATAGGGGATGTAAACTACAAGGCACTTTGCAATTGTAAGTATAATTGCTGTTTTATGTTTCTAGAAAGGTAACCCAAATATGTATCACTTGATTGCTGAGACTTTATTTCTTCTGTTGTTACAAGGCACTGTGGTGAATTAAAAGAATAAAATAGTTAGAATTGAGTAGTGCGAAAATACAAAACAATACCTACATGGAGAGAATGTATCATACCAGAACTGGTGTAATTCTTTGTGGAAGAAGAAAAGCAAATGGAATCAGAGCAAAAATAAAAGATACAGTTGGGACACTGTTGATGTGTTCTGTAAAGCTTTAAAAATGGAAGCAACAAAGAAGGGACTCTATAAGCTCATTTACCTTCTGCCTTTCTTTCCTGTGAGATCCACAGCAGCAAATGTTTACAATTTTAAAATGTCTTTCACTTGTTTATTTGGAGAAAATAATTAGACATCTTACCCTGCCAAAAGAATTTAACTCTGTTGTCCACCCGACTGCAGAAAGCTGCTTTAGCCTCTCTCAGAGAAATGGGCTCCTTGAGTGAACCTTTCTAAGCTGTAAACTTTCTGCAAGTCTTTCAGCTGGGAATCAATTCAAAGGGCTTTATTCCTGCCATCAGTGCTTTTCTGTATTTTTAAAAGTCCATGTGGGCGTGTTCCAGGCACTGGCACTGTATATACAGAGAAATAATTAGTATCTGGTATGAAGAAAGGGGAAGACGAACTTTCAAAGAAGGTTTGAGACCCAGGGAGAACCTGGTATTCAGATCTTCTGTAAAAAGTGTAATGATCTCTCCTTCTGAAAAGTTGTCTTTGAAGATATTGGAAGGAGGGAGGAGCCACAGAAACTGTTGTCCTTGGGGATAATGAGGAAAAAAAAAAAGAGCCAGTGATCTAATGGGAAAAAAATGTGAACTACATCTATCTCTGAGAATTAAAAAAATTTAAATGCTCTAGAGTCCTTCAGATAATAACAGTTGGGAATGTGTAATTCCCTTAGTTTTCAGCATTGTTAGAAGCTGATAAATCTCAATGTTCTCAACTTTAAAGTTTGGAGTTGTTATCGTAGTAGATTTTTTTTTTTACTGTAATAATAGTTTGGAAAATAGAGGGGTGAGAGAAGGTCAGGTAATGGTTGTGTGTCAGGACACACATCTTAACTTTTATTGCAGCAGCTGTCCATCAGAAGCTTTATTTAAGAAAGATGAAAATGATAAGAGTCTCCTTTGAGCCTAAAGCCCATTTTGAAGGGAATGGTGTAGTATTTGATCCCAAATAAGGAGCAGCTTTGCTTTGGAGCTTTTGGGTATTGCATTTGCCATCTTTCTTGGCCGTGTGCTGCCCAGTAAAGGTAGATCTTGTTAGCATTCTAATTTGATACTTACAGAATCATAGAATGGTTAGAGTTGGAAGGGACCCTAAAGATCATTGAGTTCTAACCCCCCTGGATGTAGTTTTACAAAAAGATTTCTGAATCAGCTGGTCTTTATTTTGCAGGAGAGTTGCAGTTTCACGTAGCTTCAGGGCCATTCCCTACCACTCCAGAGCTGTCTTTGCATCTTTATTTATTTATTTACTGGGGTTTTTTTTTTTCTGAGCCAGGTTCTGCAGCTCTAGGTTTCTCTCAGAACTATGGCGTCTCTTCTTGGCTTCTGTGGTCAGCCTCTTTCAGGTTTGACTGGTCCTGCAAGCAGCAGGTCCTTTCTGTCAGGCAGCCTGCCCTCTTCATTCCTCTGCGTGTCTCAACAGCTTCGTAGTGTTAGACATTTCCAAAGGATGGCAGTAACGTTAGTTACACTGCACCAGTCTCTGCTTTAAAGGCTTATTGCTTGTGTCTTTACCCCAGTACCCTTGGGAGGGAGTTTCTCTTTCTTTCTGTGCTTTGTGTAACTTTTCAGATGAGTAAGTAGTTTTACGTTGTATCACTACTTAATTATCTGAGAAATTCAGTCTGGTTGAAGATATCTGTGGAAGAGGAGCCAGAAATGCTATGCCTGATGTGTTTCATATTGTAAAAGCAGCCTGTTGACTCTTTATTCTGTTGAGATCTCGGACTGTACTATTAATGCATGTACATACACTCTCAATGTTCCCATCAATGTTCTAGATCTCATTTTCCCCAAAAGTTTCCTAGTAGAAAATGTGCTTGTTTTATTTCTTATAATCAAAAGGTAAGTATGGGTTGAATGTGCTTTTAAAAAGGCAAGGTTGTTTTGAATCATTAGTAGGGTTGGTTTCAATTTATTAGGTGCATTGTTAAGAAAATGGTTTTGAACAATGATCAAAAAACTTGTTTAGTTCCTGTTATAAACCTAGCTCTGCAGTTTTCTAGAATCTTCTAGGAAAACCTGTGGTTTATAAGAATTTGGGTTTATGTATATTTTTTTCATTTTTTAAAAATAAGGGCTAGAAAATATTTACTTGTTCAGTTTTTACTTTTCTTTATAACATCATTGATATTAATGACTTGTACTTTAATTTCTAAAGAGAGATCTAAAATAAACTGATCTGGGGGTAAAGAGCAAAAAAGTACGTGTGACTTTTTTTCATACGCACTCGCTTTTGCTCTTTTTGTATCTGTCGGTGTCTTTAGTGTATTGCTAAAAATGCCTGTTGATTATGTTACCGATTTAAAAACATAGATATTTAATGTTTCTTCATTACACTTCAGGCCTAATGGCTTCAGGCCTAGATTGCAGTGACTCCTGCAATGCATGCTCTTGTCCTGTTGTCCCCGGGTTCCCAGTCTTGTCACTTGTCACAGATTAAATTGACTGTGTTTGAACCTTGAGAACAAAGGTCTGAAGTGACTTCAAGGCTGTAGAAACCCCTTTAATTACCAGCTCCACATAAAAAGTATGCAGGCAGCTTGTTTTTATCCAAGATGGTCACCCTTTTTGGAAAAAATTTGACTTGTTTCCTGATTGTTTTGCGTTGGGACCTTTCTCAGGAGAAGCAGCGGCAGCAGCAAGAGCAGCAGCTGCAGCGGCATCTGACGCGGCCACCTCCCCAGTACCAGGATCAGCCCCAGAACCCCTACCAGCAGCAGGTTGGACAGTTCACAGGTAAGTAAGCATGGCAAGTGGCATCGTGGCAGGAAAAATATCAGGAGTGAAAAAACAAGGCAACTTCAAGTGTCCTGGATATTACAACATCTTTCCACGTCACTGTGCTTTAAAACTTTTAGACCTATCCCCTGGTTCAGTTGCAAATTAACAGTTTCCCCTGTCCCAGATACCTGGGACAATATAAGCTTCTGATTTTTAATATTGCTTTGGAAATGGGTAAAATTATTAAGTACCTGTGTTGTTCTAAAGGCCTTTTTATACTACTGTTTCCCTTTACAGGTTACAAATTCTTCTGAACTTCCATATATTTGTGTGGTATTAGGATTCAGCTTTTTTTCTGAAGCTGATCACTACTGCTTGTACCTATCACAGGCCCTCATTAAAGAAAAATAAGCGATGTATTATTTCTCTCATCTACTAGAATGAGTTTAAAATTTGCTAATATTCTTATCCCTGACACCTTTTAGAAGGGAATGCTATTTGAATTCTCTACATTACATGTTAGTGTCCTACATGGGTTTTTTGGTAGAAGCAACAATTTGGTACGTCCTTAGTGTATTAGCACTAATAAATAAAAGATGATGTTACCATTAAGCTGGAATAACTTCATGAATGTGGAAGAACTAGAGAAGAGTAAAAACTTACCTCCTTGCCTGAAAAATCCTTACTTAATGGCGCATCAAGAAGCCACTTGTCTTTTTTGATAAACCTGGAGTACAAAAAAGTGCTTATTCCCTTCCTTTTATTTCCTTACTCTCTGTGTTCCCACAGAAACAAATACTGAAGGGAAAAGATGCAAATAGAAATGCAATACCCTCATTCTGACAGTGCTGGTGACTCTGTGGTGTCTCCTGGAGCTATGGCTGGGTTTTGTTACTTAACTGAAAAAACTTGATACCAATACGAAAGGATTGTGTGTTAACACAGGGATCAGTAGCATCCTTCAAATATTGCACTTAAACTTTACTACAGTTAGAAATACAGCATGTTTTGCAGTAGTGAACATCAGTATTATTAAAACTACGTTTTCCTTGTTATGGTAATTGTAACTGGTTTTTGCATCTGAAATCCTGGTACGTGTACGACCTCTTCACTGCAGTGTTCCAGTGAGACTCTTCCCCCACCCATCCAGCCCCTACAGTAACAGTAGTGTTTTTATGGTGTGCTTTGGTGATAATTAATTCAATATAATTTGAATTTTATTTTAATATATTTGAATAAAATAACATTTTAATAAAATATTGAATTAGTAATAATGGAAAGCCAATATACCTCAGCCATCTTAAAATATTAAAAAAATTCTGAAGCTTTCTTTTTGATTTGAAAGTGGAGAAAGTACCAGCATAGGTTTCCCTTGGCCAGCTGTAAGTGGAGGGGGGGGCTATATTCATTACACTCACATTGCTTTTAATTTTTTTTTTTTGCTTTAAGTAGGGGGCTGTTTTTTTCTATGGGAATAAACTTTTTTCTCAGAATTTACAAGAACAGAGGACTTTTTTTGGTTTTCTGAGATGACTTATTTTTGCAAGTCATCTTTCTTGGTTGTCACCATTGCATATTAACATAGTGATTATTTCATTGGAAATCCAAACGATATTTGCCAAAAAATTTCTGCAAGTTATATAAAATAAAAGAAATTTCTGGAAAAAGGAAAACATAGGACTGCAGGAAATTCTGCAGTTATACAATAAGAGATATACAGTGTATGCACGGAATAACTGACAATGTGGTGTAAGTGGTATTTTTTAACAGCCTGGCAAATTGTGCTTGCACTTCAAAGTGTGTATATCTTTGTTCACAAAGAAAGACACAGTCCTGCCTTTAAACTCTTAATTTTTTTTTAATTGATGATGCTGAATTCTCAGAAGCAGTATTCAGAATTTTTTAGGACATTGGCATATCTGTGTTTGAGATCAAGGTGGAGGTGGTAAATGGAGCAACAGTTGACACTCTTTAATTCAAAAGTACTGCTGTCTGTGTGTCTTGCAAAGGTTGCTTTGTACAAATGCCACTCCGTTGTGGACTATAGTGTCTACAAGCCTTGCTTGGCACTGGTTGAACTGAGGTATTTAGTGTACAAAAATGATAAGAGGGTGGAAGGGACCTCTGGAGATCATCTAGTCGAAATCCCCTGCTAGAGCAGGTCCACCTAGAGCAGGTTGCACAGGAATGTGTCCAGGTGGGTTTTGAATGTTACCAGAGACTCCACCACCTCTCTGGGCAGCCTGTTCCAGGGCTCTGCCACCCTCAAAGGAAAGAAGTTCCTTCTTGTGTTTAGATGGAACTACTTATGTTCAAGTTTGTGCCCACTTCCTCTTGTTCTGTCACTGGGCACCACTGAAAAAAGACTGGCCCCATCCTTTCGACATCCACCTTTTAAGTATTTATAGGTGTTGATCAGATCCCCCCTCAGTCTTCTCCAGACCAAAAAGACTCAAGTCCCTCAGTCTTTCCTCATAAGAGAGGTGTTCTAGGCCCCAGTCATCTTTGTAGCCCTCTGCTGTACCCTCTCCAGCAGTTCCCTGTCCTTCTTGAACTGGACACAGTGCTCCAGATGAGGCCTCACCAGGGCAGAGTAGAGGGGAAGCATGACCTCCCTTGACCTGCTGGTCACACTCTTCTTCTTTTTGTATTTCAGGGTCATCTTCAGCCATGCCTGGTGTCAGCAATTTAGGACAGTCCAGCTCCAGTAGTCCACGGATGTTTCCTCAGACCCAGAATATGATTCAGATGGGACCCGGACACAGTTCTGTTCCTCCTCTCCAGTCAGGCTCCAGTCAGCAGGATCGGGGGGTGTCTCAATATACCAATATGCAAAACATTCAGCGAGGGGGATTGTACAACTTGGCGTCTGGTATGACACAGATGGTTCCCCAGCACGCAACGCAGAGTGCCAATGGACAGCCACCGATGCAGAGACAAGGCAGCCTGGGCCAGGGCGCCGCCGTTCCTGCAGGGTACGGGCAGAACACCTTAGCAAACTCAGCAATTTCTCAGCAGCACAGTAAAGGTGCACTGAATCCAACCTTATCCAAGCCACAGATGGCAAGAGTACCAGCTGCTATGGGGGCTCAAAATCCATCGTGGCAACACCAAGGTATCCCTAATATTAACAACCAAACGCAAGCAAACAGTGGCCTGGGACCGTTTACTGCCAGCTCCTCTTTCCACATGCAGCAGACCCACCTAAAGATGGCCAACCAGCAGTTTGCCCAAGGAATGCCTCAGGTAAGCCTAAGCACCAGCAGACCGATGACCTCTATGAACCCTGCCGTCTCTGGGCAGATGTTGTCATCATCTTTAGGTGCACAGCAGCGGACAAACCCACCTACACAACAGCAGGTACCCTCACAGCAAGTCTTGCCCAGCATGAACCAGAGCGTTCCAGATCTGAATGCTTTCAACCAGAATCCAAATCAGCAAATGCCCAACAGAGGTAACCTGCACTGTAGTCAAGGGTACCCTGTGAGGACAACCAGTCAAGAGCTGCCTTTTGCCTACAGTGGCCAGTCGGGCAATAATGGACTTCAGAACTTAACTGGGGACACAGATCTGATAGACTCTTTGCTGAAAAACAGGACTTCAGAGGAGTGGATGAATGATTTGGATGAGTTGTTAGGAACTCATTAAAATGGGGCCGGGGGTGGGGGTTCTACTTTTTTTTAATTATTTCATGAAATATAAGCAACACTTGGACCAAAAAACCTGTGGCATTGAGGAGACTTGCAGGCATTAGAGGTAAATGGTTGGGAAAAGGACTGGAGCTGCTTCTCAATGAGTGTTGAGATGTGGTAGTGGTGCACCAAGCAGGTCTGCAGGAGCAGTGTGCTTTCTCTTGGTGTCTCTAAGGACTCACACACTTTGAACAGGTCAAAAAATATTGTGTGTGTCCTAGCCAGCCTTTCAGAAATCTCACTTGCAGTGTTCTAAAATGAAATTTTTTAATTATTTAAAAATAAAATTCTACAGAAATAGCGCAGAAAGAAAGCAAATAGTTGCACAAATGGTGTGTAGGGCTTAGTCTGCTGCAGCTATTACTTGCAATCATTATTTGTTCGTAGCTTGACGTGCTGTTATAGTACTGTCCATCAAACCTCTGACTTTTTGTTTGAGAAGAGGCTCTGTGCACCAGAGGACGCTTGCAAAATGTTTGTAATTGTTTGTTTTCCCCATTGCTGAAGCATGTGCCTGTACTCTCGATAAGCAAGTGATATTTCACAGTAATTATTTCTAGATGCTGGTAATAGATGGAAGAAAGTATTAAAACCTGGCCAGTTAGTCTAGGTAGTTGTCTTAATAGATTGTAGTCCTTTAAGCTGCAGTTTGCACTCTGTTGTAGAGAGGCACAGTTCTTGGCTTATACCTTGCTGTGTTTAAAGGGGGAATTTCTTATGGGAGAACTTTTAAACTCTAGTAGGTCTAACATGAATTGTAAAGCCATTTACTTTGCACCTGTTTCTTCATAACTTATTTCCAAAGGTAGTTGTATTTAAGTGAAGGCTTTGCTTCATGACAGCTCATCTAGTTTTCTTTGTTGTAAAAAGTAAAACTAACTTTTGACATCTGTTCATTCCCCAAAGTTAGCCATGACACAGTGAGCACAAGACTTTGTCACTTCAGGATAAAAATGAGGAAAAAAGAATTTGGCTGAGAGGTGGAAAGTCCTTATCAGCAATAATAGCACAGGCAGCCTGGGAGAATACTTGTATCAGGGTTGCTCCAATATGGAAGTCTTCCCCGTTTAAATACCTTTTGGTTTTTATTTTGTTTTTTTAAATACTGGGTTACGAGTTTGATAATCTTTCTATAGACTGGTGGATTTAATTCTTTAATATCCCTTGAAGCAGATGCTGGTTCTTCAGCTCAGCCCAAGGAGACCTCTTATTCCATGTGTTGGGGTCGGTCACAGAAAGGACAAAAAAACGCAGTGGGAACAGTCAGTGTTCCAAAGTCCTCACTTTCTACCAAAAAACTCCCCTATCCACCAACAAACCACCTTGCCTTAACCTTTATTTTTAAAATGAAAATAAAGTTGAAAGCTTTTGTTTTAAATGCACATATACCTCTTCCCTTTGAAGTCCACTTTTTTGGAAAACTCCTTTAAACTTTCTAATCAAACCCAGCATTGTGATCTAAAAATGATTTCCTTCAACACAGACTGGCTTCTTCAGGAGTTTTCTGCACTGCAGAGATGGGTGAAAGAGTGTTTTTTTCCAGAGTGGGTGAAGGGAAGTGAAGGATAACGTTGATTTCAAAGAAGGAAATATTTTACTGTATCTGCAGCTCCTTTATGAGACAATTTGCACTTTTAAAAACTGCTTTTTAACACTAATACTTTAACCCTTTCCAAATATGCATGGATCATGGTTTGTCCAGCACACTTACCTAGTGTGGATGAATTACGCTCTGTTGAACAGATTTGATGTTGTATCATATTGAACTGTTGGTGACAGATGTGCATTGATCAGTGGATCCCACCGTTGAATAGTGGATAAAACTTCACTGAAGCAGACTTAATCCCTCATAGAGCTTTTGAAAAGATAACATAAAGATTGTCTTTGGATGGGAAGACAAAGGTGTTAGTGACTTTGGTTGTTGACACTTTGGATATTTTCTAGAATAAGTAGATGAGATGCAAATAACTGATGCTAACTTTTCTTATGCTGGCAATCTAAGAAAAGAACTAGTGAGTTTGGTTTACTATGAAGTTAAACCAAAAACTGGTCCAAGGTAAGTGTCATTAGAAGAGTATAGATATAAACTAGCAATGGCAGGGGAAGGAGTGTTTGCTGTATTTTTATTTTTAAGGGTTAACTTTGCACCAGTGTGCCTTCCCTTCCTGTTGGGGGTGCTTGGGACCTCATAATTTCAAGTGGCATCTTTCAATGTCACTGTTTTGTTTCCTCCCCCTTACAAACACTTGAGAGAAATAACAGGGTAGTAGGACTCAGCTTTTCTTCCCTGTTTAGGTTGTGGTGAAATCTGCTTCCTTTTCCAGTAGATTTTGCACACAGACTTTGTTCTGAATAAGTCAAAATACAATCCATCCAGTTGGAATTCTTATATGGAGGAAAAGAACATCTGCTGTTTGCATTATTACTACCAAAAAGGCAATTCAGCTAAATGTCCAGGAAAATGCAGATGTGCTCTTTCCTCCACTGTTTCTGGAAGCTAAGGTGGATATTGCCCTGCTTGACCAGAGGGTTTGTTCAGGAAGGTATCTAGATTTGATGACAGGGCCTTTTCATGGTACTGTTGAGGTAAAGTGAAGTGGGATTCTAGGCAAACTGGCTTATAATGCCCGCTGGTCTTTGTATGTGAACAGGATCCAAACAGTTTATAATCTGGTAGAAAAAAAAAAACCACCTCTTGCTTCTGGTTTTGGTCCCTGTCCACATAATACCATCAGACTGTTGGAAATATGGTATCACTGTAACAAAGCAGAAACAGTTCAATGGAAATGAAAATACGGTTTAGATGTATATAGGTGCATGGGTAGGGCTGGGCTTTGCCTTTATGCCCTTTGACATGTAGCTGTCTATATATGCACTTGGGCTTTCCATTTGCTGCAGCTTCAGAGCAATAAAAACTTATCTCCCCTGAACTGTACCTAGCCAGCCGCCCATGGCTTTATTTATATTATAAACTGCGGTTTTGGTTGGGTAGGAAAGGTGAGAGTGTCACTGTGCAACATCCACTGCCTTCCAAAAACCACCATTCAATTGAAAAGGGTGCTCGAAATTTTGTTATACACATTTCCTTTGTGTAAATAAATGTTTACAATTTTATATTAAAGATTTGAATAAGAGTTAGATCTTCTGACTGTATATTTTTTACTTTTTATAGATTTAAAAACTATAATTCTTTATATATGTGTTTGGGGGGTATTATGGTAAGTTTTATGCTTGTAAATGGAGAACAGTTGAATTTGATGCTAACCTTTATGAATTTTTGTCATTGAAATGTATAAAGAGTCCATTAATCCCCTTATTCTTTTACTACAATTACTGGTGCACACCAAAAAGAAATCCTTCACTTCTGTTTTATCATTATAAAATAAATATTTTGCTAGTGTATTAAACATAAATGGTGTGACTTTATACATTTGTGTGAGCTGAGCAGAGTTTCAGTGTTGCTGTTCCTAGTGAGATGGTTCCCTTCATCCCAAAGCACACGATTTTGGTCAGCCCCTTCCTAAGGCTCGAATTCTTCTGCTGTGTCTTACCAATTCTTATGGTTTCAGAAAGTCCATTTAAACAGGCCCAGAACTGCATAAAGGGGCTTTAGAAAGCTTTATTTTTGAAAACAGGGCTTTGTGCTACACCCACTGTTGTGAACTTTTTTTTTAATGCAATTGTATGCATTCAGCTGGGAAATGGGACTGCAGGGTTTGTTGTTACTAGTGAAAAGTGTGTTAATAACTACTCACATGTGCAAAAATGGTAGAATTAAAAAGAAAGTATGCTCGGATTCCCTCAAAATAACAGGCCTTAGAGGCTCAAACTGGTTTCCTTGAGACTTTTTGAAAGATGAAGATTATGTTTGTTTGACGTAGGCAGATTGCACAAAATAAAAGCCCAAACAGAGAAATGAGGAGCACGTACTGCAACCATGAGTTAATGTTCCTGAACAAGGACCTGAGCACTGGCTGAGAGCTGGTAAGGTCCCTAAGCTGAGAGCGGGGGGGCTGAAGAGAATGTGGAAAATAATGGCAAAATCGTTTTTTTTGGACTGTGCTGGGTTGTTGAGCCTCTGGAGGTGGACACTTAACACCTGTGTTGAAGTAAAACAAGGATCTGTGGCTCCATCAGTGCCCGAAGGAGCCGAGCCTTAGTGGCATGTGTTTGGATGTTAATATTTTCTTGATAACAATTTATTACTTGAGAGATTTCTCTGAATCTAACATTTCAAAGCAGTTCTCTTAGTGAATCCTACCACTTGCAACAGACCCAAAAATTCAGTTATTGATGTAGTGTTTCCTGTTTCTCAAGTGCACCTTTTAACTGATGGTATCTAGCTTTCAGTGCTAAACTAACTTCTCCAATCTCTCCAACCACAGATTAAGCAGTAATGATAAAGAATTTGCAAAAAAATGTGACACATGCATTTCTTGCTAAGGCTGTGCTCATTTTTCATGTTACTGTAATTTCAAGGATCCCCCTTTGTAATAAGAATTTTAATCGGCTGCAAATGGTGAAGGATCATTCTCCGAGCACTGAAGTTGGTGTCTTACTATATACCAATGTTTAAGGTATGTTGTGTTTAAGACCCCAGCTCAGAGCCTTCAGATTTCCTCACAAAGTGCGTCCTGACTTAGATCTGAGTATATTTTGGGTATATTCCTACTTGGCAAATCTTGTATTGTGTTTGGGGACAGGGGGAACCTGTAACTTCAGAAACGTATAAAGCACCAAACCTAATAACAAGTCACAGTACCAGGATGAGCCGCTTCTAGCCCACGGGGACCTGTGAAGGTACTATTTTTATTAATTGTTGCTTTATTGTCCAGTTAAAAGCGCTGTGTTGTATTTATTGTTGAGTAAAACAGAAATTTTTCAAACTGTCCCCTGTTGAAGTGAGGTGCATGTGCATCGTTGTGCAAGGACTTGAAGGAATTCGGTGGCAGCCCCTGCTCAGAAACTGATTTTATTTATTTTACTTTGGTTTTGCCCTGCTTAGTGTTTTACCTGACGTTGCAATGGAAGTGTTTTCTAGAGCTTGAATTGTTTGTTGAAATGGTGTAAGCAGAAGTAGATGTTTCCTCTCTGACTTTCACATTAGACACCCCAGATGAAATCTTGGGTCACCGATAGATTCTGTTCAGGTTAATTGTTTTATTTTATTTTCAGTCTGGGTCTGCTGGAGTCCTGGAGGGTCAAAAGTCATGTCCTGTGAGTGTTTTGCAGAGAAATGGGAGTGATTTTGTTGTTCTACTTGCATGTTTTATAACAAATGTACAGTTGCCTATTTGAATTCAGTGTTTGGTTTGATAAGTTGTCAGGATGGGGTTTTGAGGTATGAGGGTCCGTGTGTTTCTGCATCCTGTGCTGCCATCCCTTCTGAATTGAGAACTTTTGCTTTGTATGTTAGCCAGGACAAGGCTAATTTGAAAATTAGCAGAATTTTTAAACCACCAGAAAACTACAAGAGCACTAGGAAAGAACAGGGGACTCTTAATTGGTAAACTTCCAGTATTATTAGGATAAGGTACCTGAGTGTTCTTTAAAAAAATCAGAATCCAGTAACAGAATTGAGTTATTCTAGCTGAAGTCTAGAAAGTCTTTCCTGTGGTCAGCTCCGCTGTTTGGAGTAAGAGCAGAAGGTCAAGTCATTAATTTGTAAATGCTTGTTAATAATTTTTACAACCTCGCATATAATTTAGATACTTCAGAGACGATTAAAACTGGCAATAAAAAGGGCTGGAAAAATTACAGTCATCTTTAAATTGCTGGCAATAAGTAATGCCCTCCCGATACTGAACTTTTAATCGCAAGAATATCACAGTTTGTGCTTGCAAAACTTTTGCTGTCGTGTAGTTGTGCAGAAGGCACTTGTCTTGAATAGATGTTTTCTGGTGGCTGGCTCTCGGGAAGGTTGTGTGATTGGGGTGGGGAGAGTTAACGTGTGGTGGAGGAAGCACGTGTTGGGGCAGAGCAATAAGAGGGCTCTGCTGTGGAGGATGCAGCAGTGGGAGGGTGGGAGAAGGGACTAGAGGAGAGCAGCTCATCACACCTGGCCAGGGGTTTGCTCCCCAGTCAGCAACATGAGGAATCAGATAGACCTGCTGGCCACC
>BJBW01018881.1:0-11183 GCA_004320125.1 Scolopax mira | reverse complement strand
ATTAGATATTAGGAAGAATTACTTTACTGAAAGAGTGGCCAGGCCCTGGAACAGCCTGCCCAGGGAGGTGGTGGAGTCACCGTCCCTGGAGGTATTTAAGAAATGTGTAGACAAGGCTCTTCAGGGCATGCTCTAGTGCCCAAGATTATTGGTCTGTGGTGGGGTGTGGGGTTTGGTTGGTGGGTGCTTTTTTTTTTATGTCTGTGTTTTATGGGTTTGTTGGTGTTTTTTGGGGTGGTGTTGTGAGGTTTTTTTTAAGGGTTTTTTTGTGGGTTTTTTTTGTTTGTGTGGGGGATTTTTTTGTTTGTTTTTTTTTTTTTTAATGTGGTTGGACTCGATGATCTCAAAGGTCCCTTCCAACCACTAAGATTCTGTGATTCTGTGACATGAAGAAAAGGAAGAATAAGTAAAGAGAAGAATTTAATAGCGTGGAAATTTGTAAATTCTTTAAGATCACATTCAGCTTGGACACCCAAAGAACGTTTAATAGCTCCCAGTGGAGCTATTGAGTGGAGTTGGGAGTGGACAGCAATTTGTTCATACTATTAAAGATAAATACTGCCAGAAACTGTGTTTTCTTAGTGATGTCTGTTATCCATAACAGACTTGAAGAAAAAAATGGCACAGGAAAAAGCTTTATAGAAATCTAGATATAGACAAGCTTTGTTACCAGGAATTGCAAATGGTGATGTTAATTTTCACTTGGTTTGCTAAACAAAGACCTCTTCGTAAATGAAATTATGATAAGCTCCTTTATGTGATGTGGTCATATCCTACTTGTAAAATTACATGTAGTTTATTAATTTTTGCTTACTAGAAGAGCAAAAAAGGTAAAATCAAAATTAACTCCTAATTAAGTTTTAAAACATCACTGTTGAGAAATCAAAAGATTAAGCAAATAGTTATTCTCTAATACTTCATTTCACAGTGGATTATTAGGAATTAATTCAAAAGGGAACTTCTTGTTCTTTGAACAATATTGGTAGGTACTAGGATTTTTCCTCTGTGTAAAGCATCTGGAAATGAGCATTTTATCTTTTCATTTTAAGATAGTTTTATATTTAATATAAAATAGGTAAGTTTTTGGTCTGGGTTGGGTGGGGATGTTGGTAAATAGTTAAATAGGTAAAATATATTTTCCTGTGGTGGCCAGGTGTAGGAAAGTAATTTTTCCAAATTCCTATCTCTCCCTCCTCACTGGCATTCCTTAGAAATATTTCATTTAAATAGATGCTCAAGCTTTGTGTCTTTTATTTGCAGGCTAATCGTGTGTAATTTTCACTAATTTTACTCATTTTAAAATATTCAAAAAACCCAACAAACACTAGTATTTGTTAGAATAAAGAGAAAGTTTGCCCTTTCTGTGAGAAAAAAAAAAACAAAACAAAAAACAATTGTGCTTTCTAGTAAAGTAGTTTCGTAAAACTTTGAAGGTAGAAAACTTATAGTGCATTATGGACTATTATGTCCAAGAAGTCTAATTATACAAGGTAAGACTGGAGAAATTAAAAATCCAAACCATATAGTCTGTGAATGAGGAATACAATTACCTGCTCCACAGCAGCCAGCAAAGAAAATAATAGTAATTCTTTAAATAGGGAAATTCTTATCCCCAGCCTTAAGCCTCTTTTGTCTACTTGCAACAGTACAATTACAGAAAAGATATCCTAAAAGGGCAGATAGATGTCATGGTTTCAGCCGAAATTACTGCAACTGAACTGACAGATAGCCCTTTCCCCCTCCTCCCACCCCCTTCCTCCCAAAAAGAGAGAAGAGGAACAGATACGGAGATACAAACCCTCAAACTCGGACAATAGAATATCCTACTCTCAGAGAGAAAAAACCAACCACCCAAACAAAAATACCTTGAAATGAATGAAACGGTCCTTCATTACATCCTCATCTCTAAATTGAAGAAACATGGACTTGATGGATGGATCACTCAGGGAGTAAAGAATTGGTTGAATGAAACTCCATTTGTTGCAGTCAATGACTTCATGTCCAAGTTATAGACCAGTGACGGGTGGAGTTCCTCAGGAGTTGATATTGGGACCAGGGCTGTTTAACAGCTATGTCAGTGACATGGACTGAGGGATTGAATCTACACTCTCAGCAAGTTTGCCGATGACAAAAAATTGTGTGGTGCAGTTGATATGTTGGAGAGATGGGATGCTGTTCAGAGGAACCTGGACGGCTTGAGAAGTGGGCTTGTGCAAACCTTGTGAAGCTCAAGAAGGCCAAGTGCAAAGTCCTGTATGTGGGCGAGGGCAGTCCCAAGCACAAATACAGGCTGGTTGGAAAATGGATTGAGAACCGCCCTAAGGAGAACAATTTGTGAGTCGTTGTGGATAAAAAGTTCAACATGAGCTGGCAATGTTTGCTTGGAGTCCAGAAAGCCAACCTTATCCTGGGCTGCACCAGAACAAGTGTATTAACGGATGTGATTCTGCACCTCAGCTTTAATGAGATCCTACCTGGAGTGCCACTCTGCATCCCCCAACATAAGAAGAACATGGACCTGTTGGAGTGAGTCCAGGAAAGAGCCAGAAAGATGATTAAAGGACCAAAGAGCCTCTCCTATGAAGACAGGCTGAGAGAGTTGGGCTTGTTCAGCCTGGAGAGGAGAAAGCTTTGGGAAGACCTTATAGCAGTCTTTCAGTACCTAAATGGTTACTACAGGAAAGATGGAGATGGACTTTTTATCAGGGAGTGTTGGGAGAAGATGAGGGGTAAAGGTTTTAGGTTGAAAGAGGGTACATTTAGATTAGGAAAAAATTCTTCACTGTGAGGGTGGTAAGACATGGGAACAGGTTACCCAAAGCAGGTGTGGATGCCTCATTCCTGGAAGTGTTTAAGGCCAGGCTGGATGGGGCTTTGAGTAAAGTGGTCTAGTGCAAGGTGTCCCTGTCCATGGGAGGGGCATTGGATGAACTTGTCCATTAAAATCTTGAATGCTTCCAAAGACAGACATACCACAACCTCCCAGGGTAGGTTTTTCCAATCTTTGACTGCTTTCAGGGTAATTCTTTTTTCTTATATTTAATCTGAATTTCTAACTATTTTATGCCTCTTGACCTGTTGTCATGTCTGATACCATCTTCTTTATACTCTCCTGTCATCTCTTCACATACAGCACTTCATCTTTAAAATGTATATCATTTATATTGTAAATTATCTGTGACTATATGGAATTGGTAATATGGAATTGATGTCAGTTATCACTGACATCTGTGGTATGTTATGTCATAGATCTCTGATTTGGCTACATTTCCTGTGACCAAAATGTGCATCACTCAACAGCCATGCTATATCCATCTCAACCATTAGGTCTGTGATAATCTTTGATAGTGTGTACTTGTCTACTGCATTTTGTTACATTTCTGTTAACTTGTCAGATAATATTTAGGAAATTCACTTTTGCGTAGTTATTGTCACTGACAGTTCAGGTTTTTCTATCTCTCCACTGGTTCTTGTCACATTAGTGTCAAGCCATCAATTGCATGAATGCAGTCCATTTCTGCCCTTCTTCAGTGACTCATCACGACCTGTATTTCATGATCTTTTTACGTCTGAAGTGCACACAGGGTATGTTGCTCTTTTTACTATGCTCTCCAAGCTCAGTGAATAAAAGAACTTTAAGCATAAACAGGATTACTTTGTAGTGTTCTTCTGTCCGTGCTGTCTCATGCCTCCCTGGATGGCTGTACATCACCTCCATATTTTCAACCATTATCTGTAGATTTTCCTACTGGTTCCATATCAATTTGAGACAAACACTTTTTTTTCTTCCCCATAATTAGGATATTCTGCAGCAGTGTTTAATGTAAGCTATTAAATAAAAAGAGTCCAGATTTATTAAGCATTAAATTCATGCTCCACCCAGTGAATTATTCTTCTATTAAACTAGTTTCCTCTCCTCTGTTTTGTACACAAATATTGTTATCGTGATTTCGACAGAATTGACTAACCAGAATGACAGATGGCCCCTTCCTCCCCCCCACCTTAAGGAAAAGAGAAGTAAGGAAGAGGGAAAAAAAATCTTATGAGTTCAGAAAAAAAATAACTACTTTAATGAAAATATAAATAAATAATGAAATAAGAAGAAGAAAAGAAAAAAAACAATGTATACAGTATATATAAAACTGTATCAAGTTCCCAGAATGATCATCACGTCACCAGCAGGCACAGGGGAAAGTTCCAGGCTAGACTTGGTGATGGACAGGAGATGGATTCCAGATCTGTAGTCAGTAACACTTGGATTGGGATCAAAGGCAGATGAACAGATAGGGTCCTCCTCGGATGCCGGCCACTGAAGGAAGAAGAGCTGAACCTTTGATCCCTCAGCTTTTATACTGAGCATGATGCGGATGGGATGGAATATGCTGTTGGTCAGTTTGGGCCACCTGTCCTGTCTGCTTCTCCCCACAGGTGTGACCCCTCTACGCTTTTACACTTCCAACCCTCCAAAGGGGCAAACAACAAATTTGCCTGACCTTGGTTGTTATAGCAATAAGTAAAAGCAAGGGCCTCTCTGCATACCATTCCTTGGTATAATCAGGTCTTATCACTGTGAGAGTGAACAGTTTCTGAAATACATGCTGTTAATTTAGAGTTTAGTTAGTTAGATAAGGCCCAGCTGAAAAAGTAAAATTACTGAACAGAAAATTAGTTCTGTTTTACCTCAAACCAGGACAACTGTTTTTACTATTGTGCACTTCACTTCTAGTGCACACAAGTACTTTTTTTCTTTGTTTTAGCTCTCTAATTAGCTTAACAGAGGCAGCAGAATGATCTACTTTGTATTATATTAGGGTCATCTTACCCAGTGCTTGCTACTATTGATCACCTGTTGATACAGCATGTATAGCTTGAGTTAGAACATTTGAAATTAAGCAATAAAGCAAAACATATTTATGAACTATTTCAGCCTTATGTGTCCTTTTTAACTCTAATCAGAAGTAAAATTTTGGCAGGCTTCTGATATCTATTCATTGACAATCAAAATATTTGCAATCTTTTAGTCATGCAGTGAATTCTCAATTTGCTAGAAATTACCAGTTAATCAGCTATTTCAGCAATGTACAATTTTCCTGAACACTCATTCCATCATCTAGAAATTTTATTTTAACTAACAAACAAAAAATCACATCTGTCCTGTTTTTGGCCCGGATAAAGTTAATTTTCTTACTAGCTGATACAGGGCTACGTTTTTGATTTAGGATGAGAATAATGTTGATAACACCTTAATATTTTAGTTGTTGCTAAGCAGTGAAGGACTTTTCAGCTTCTCCTACTGTCCTCCCAACAAAAGCACAGTGAACACTCAAGAAACTAGGAGGAGACATAGCAAGGACAGCTGAGCCCAACTGACCAAAGAGATATTCCATACCCAATGACATCATGCTCAGCAATAAAAAGCTGTGGGAAGAAGGTGGAAAGGGGAGCTGTTCAGAGTTATGGTGTTTTGTCTTCCAAAGTAAGTCTTCCAAAGTAACCATTATGCATGGTAATGTACAATTATGCTAGACAGGCTGGATCTATGGGCCAAGGTCAATGGTATGAGGTCCAACAAGGCCAAGTGCTGTTCCTGCATTTGGGTCACAGCAACCCCATGCAGCACTACAGGCTTCATGAAGAGTGGCTGGTTTCCTGCCTGGCAGGAAACGACCTGGGCTTGTTGGTCAACTGTCAGCTGAACATGAGCCAGCAGAGTGCTTAGGTGTCCAAGAAGACCAAAAATATCCTGGCCTCTATCAGGAATAGTGTGGTGAGTAGGACCAGGGAAGTTATTGTGATTGTGTCCTTGTATTCAGCATTGATGAGCTCAAATTTTATGTTCAGTTTTGGGGTCTTCACTACAGGAAGGACTTTGAGATTCTGGAGCAAGTCCAGAGAAAGACTTCTTTCTCTGTCAGAGAAAGACAGAAAATCTGGAAAACAAGTAATAGGAGGAGGGAGCTGGGGCTGTTTTGCCTGGAGAAAAGGAGAGACCTTATTGTTTACAACCACCTGAAAGGAGGTTGTAGAGAAGTGGGGTCTCTCTCTTCTCCCAAGTAACAAGCCATAGAAGAAGAGGAAATGGCCTCAAGTTGCGTCAGGGGAGGATTTGTATTAGATATGAGGGATATAAGGGAAAATGTTTACACTGGAAGGGTTATTAAGCATTGGAACAGGCTGCTCAGAGAAGTGTTGGGATCATCATCCCTCAAGGTATTTAAAAGATGGTTAGACTTGGTGCTTAGCGATATGGTTTAGTGATAGGTTTTGGCAGTGTTAGCTTGATGGTTGGACTTGATCTGAAACGTCCCTTCCAACCCAGACAATTCAGGGGGCTGAACACCTATGTGGGAGGTAGTGAATTCCTTGTTTTGTTTTGCTTGCATGTGTGGCTTTTGCTTTACTTATTAAAACATCTTTATCTCAACCCATGAGTTTTCTCACATTTACTCTCATGATTTTCTCCCCCATCCCATTGCAGGAGAGTGAGCTATAGGCTGAGTGGTACTTAGTTGCAAGCTGCATTTAAACCATGACACGGTTATTTTTCAGAATTGTAGTATAGCTGAAAGCCTTGTAAAGGAAGTTACAGAATGAATGGGAAGTATCTAGGGAGATCAGATGAGTCTATGTGTAGAAATCATGAAGATCTAAAGGCACACAGGAGGCCTTCATGAACATGAACTTTTTACATACTACATTGTTCCTTAACATTTCCTGTTAAGAAAAGGAACACTGAGTGGAAAGGTGAAACAGAACAATAAAAATTTGTCAAGCCACATTTTTTGTCAACAAGCATGTTAGACAATGACACATGGATGTAAGTACTGCCAGTTCACATCAGCCTGGTGGTGCATTGCATGAGAAGCTGTTCAACTGCTGATGGCAGAGCTGCATTTGTAGACTCTATCCATGCGTCTCTCAGAGATAAGAAAAAATGCTTTAAACAAAGCAAACAAAACAGCTCTTGATAGAAGGAATCAAGCAAATGACCAGTCTCACGAGACAGATCTGAAAAACTATTTTCTATTTTTAACTGTAAAACTCAGCTGTTATGGCACCACAGTGATCTCAAAGCTCTTTCAGCTATTCTTCCACTCACCATTTAACTCTTACCTCATCTGACACCTCTTTTCTTTACTGTATTTGTGTCAATAGAATATATGTGGAGGAAAAAACTCAAAAATTCTAAGCTGTCAGTGTAATCAGTGGATACCTAGTCAATATAGTTAGTAGGGTCCGGAGAGCTATTCAACTTACTGCTAGTTCATATTTTGACAGCTGTATTTAAACTTTACTATTTGGAGCTGTGTTTCAACCATGCTGTCATAATATCATAGCTTCTCTTTCCCTGTCGTTGACCAATAAAGTCATAGGCAGCAAGGGCATTATTTAAGGCAAATGAAGTCATTACACCTTTCCCTTCATGTTGCGGCATTCCTTCAGAAATATACACTTAGACAACTTCATCTTTCCTCTGCTGCGAAGGGTTACTGAAGTCTGTCCCTTCACATTTATTTTTATTCTGTTTTTTTTTTTTTTCCCACAGGCTTGGAATGCCAAATATCCATGAAGCATCTTAAAATTTCTCTCGTTTTTGAGTTCAATTTAGAGGCTTTTCTGTCTGAGAGAAGAAAAAATAAGCATGAAATCACACTCTGTGAATTCAGTTAAGAATTTCTCTGTGCATTTACAGAATAACTAGTGACAAATCTACTGTGCAGGTATAATTTACAATGCGCAGTAGCACTTTTCTTGGAACTCCTGGAAGAAAAAGTTCTTGAGAGACTTGACTATTTAAGACAAAAAATTCAGTATTGTATTTTGGTAACCTAGTGATGCCTGATAAGTCCTTGGGCCTTATATTCCATCTACTTGCCTACCTCTAATCAACCTTTTGTCAATTACATTTCACTGACTTTTTGCCACTGTAATTTACCACTATAATTGGTTACATTCATAGACTATTCTTTGCTAAAATGCCTTTCTGTGATTCAGAAAGACTTTTTCTTACTCTGATGTTATTTTATTCCCTTACATCTCATTTTTAGCCTTCAGATACTTACTCCATATTTATTTCAGTTCTCTCAATTTATATCTCCACAGATAACTTCTTCTGATGCCCAAGTAGTCTATCATTACATTTATTTATTAGGAATCTAACTGTAATTGTCCAAATGAGTTAAGTAAGTGAATTGGTTTAGATAAATAGGTTGGATTATGTAAATGAATAATGAAGTGGACTGAAAACTAACTGAAAGGCTGGGTACAAAGTCCAGCTGGAGCCCAGCCACCAGTGGGCTCCAGTTCACAGATGATACAAAACTAATAGGAGTAGTAGATATACCAGATGGGTATGCTGCTATTCAGGTGGACCTCGACAAGACAGAGAATTGGTTAGACAGGAACCTCATGAAGGGAAATGTCAAATCCTGCACCAGTTCAATTTGTGGGCCTGACTGGTTGGAAAGTAGCTTTGGAGAGAGGTACCTGGGTGTCCTGGTGGACAGCAAGCTGACCACAATCCAGCAACATTGCCAAGAAGATTAACAGCCTTCCAGACTGCATTAAGAAGACTGCTGTTAGCAGAAAGGTTATCCTTTCTCCCTCCTTGGTTCTGGGTCCAGTCCTAGGTTGTACAGTACAAGAGAGACATGGACACGCTGGAGACAAAGTCCAGCACAGGGCCATGAACATGGTCAAGGATCTGAGAGAGGTGAAACTGCTCAGCCTGGAGAAGAGAAGACTCAGAGGCTCTTATTCATATGTATTAATGCTTGATGGCAGAGAGTAAAGCAGATGGAGCCAGACTCTTTTCAGTGATGCCCAGTAAGAGGACAAGAGGCAATGCGTGCAAATTAAATCACATGAATTTCCACCTTAACACAAGGAAAAAAATAGTTTAGTGTGAGGATTGTTGCACAGTGGAACAAGTTGCCCAGTGAAATTTTGGAGTCTCCACCTGGAGAGATATTAGAAAACTGACTGTACATGGATGTAGTAACATGCTTTAGCTCTTTTTGAGCAGGAACCAGATCATCTCAAGAGGTCACTTCCAATCTTAGGTATCCTGTGGTTCTATAAACTTACAATCTCAATTTCACTGAAACAGAAATAAATATGTTAAATTACATAAGATAGTTTAGTTATGTGTGAAGCAAATAAAATCTTTCTTTTGCTTCCTAAAGTTTGTCAGAGTTTTTATCATCTCCTTTATTTTGGATGTTTTCCACACAGGTTTTCACAAAATCCCATTACCCTGCCACCATACGAAAAATATAATCTTAAAAACAAGGAAATAGATATTACCATTTCATCTGGGAGATCTACACTTTATACAAAATATCTTAATTTTTATCATTTCTGCATAACACAATTTTGTTTTCTATCTGTGTTCCCCATTTGACTTGTGTTTCCAGTCTTATAATTTCATATTAACCTTTAAATACTAAAGGTCAGAAAAGGATCTATAGAATAAAAAAAATAAAATTATATTGAAATTAATTATGAAATTGTTAAGTAGTCTATGGTATTGGGCTTTCTAATTATATACTACTTCACGGAAGTAGGGTATTTTATAAAAATAATGTGGAAACCATCTATTCATTGTTCCACATCTATAAATTATATGTCCATTAATATTGTTGCTATCAAAATTTTTACTTCCGGGAAAGCTATTAATCTACACTTCTGTGGCTGTAAGTTTGAGTGTCATACTGCTGTCCTGGCTTATTTCTGGCACTTTGTTTCTGGTCAGTGAGCTGCTACAAAGGTTGAAGCCAGTTCACTTAGACAAGGAACCACTTAGAAAGTAGACATAGATGCAATCACAGAGGCTAATACAGGATCAAAACTCCTTTATTGTACCTTCTCACAGTAACATACAGATTCCTGCAGGTTTTCTTATTATCCGCTTAGACTAAACTATGGTAGGCATCACTCTTCTCCCTTAGTGAGACTTAATAACCTACTGTGTATGTGAATAGGTACATGGAGCTTGCTTTTCATGAGGTTTGTTAACACAATCACAGGAAGATATTCAGTTTCTGTAAGAAAAGCAATAAGAAAAAAATTAAAGGAGAATAGAAGACAATTCTAGTAACACCACATACAGGCAACTTCAGGCTGTTATCATTAATTTTGATTTTTGCATGCAGAGCTATCCTGTAATATCACTACATGAAATTCTTTGATCATAATTTATGAACAGTACCCAAGAAAACTATTAAAATGTGAGAAAAGAAAACCATCCTCACTCAGATGGGGTGGGGAAAAGTTAATCAGTAAGTATACCTGTTGCTCTCTCTTGGCGGGAGCTCAGAGGAACCTTTTAGAAAGTCTACTATGGAAAGAGGCAAATTTTAACAAATCATACCAAGGCACATAGGAAGATATTTGGGGAAAGTGTATTACTTTCTTTTGAATAGGGCTTTAAATTAACAGTGTCGGTGGAGTGGAATCTCAATCTATCCAACTGCTACTAGTTTGATAACAGTGCCATCAGTAGGTGTCCAAAGCCTAGAGAAGTGTCACAGATCAGCATGTGGAATTCAGCACAGAGGAATTCCAGGCACTCCAGACAGTAAGTCATCTTCATTGGGGGTCCATTTCAAATGTCTTGATCATAACTCTGGTTGCAAAGGGAGTAGACAAGAGGAGTTAGAGACATGTGCATGCCTGCAGGGCTATGAACTTAATTGGCATCAAGGATACATGGTGGGAGGGCTTCTAAGACTGGGAAGGATACAGGTGTTTCAGAAAAGACAGGCAGGAGAGATAAGGACAAGGTGTTGCTCTCTATACCAATGGCCAGACAGAGTGCCTAGAGCTCCACCTGGAATGGAGGAGGAGAGACACAGAGACATAAGTCAGGATTAAAAGGCATAGACAGGTGACGTTATCATGGAGGTCTCCTACAATCTACCTGAGCGGGAAGACTGAATGGATAAGGCTCTCTGAAAACAGGTAGGAGCAGCTTCATGTTCACAAGTCTCAGTCCTCATGGGAACCTTCCAATATCCTCATGGGAACAGAGCAGGGCATAAGCAATTAAGGAGGTTCCTAGATGGAGCCAATGATAACTTCCTTCTCCAAGTGATAGAGGAACCAATGAGGAGAGGTGCTATGCTGGACCTTGTTCTCTCTCCGGACCAACAAGGAGGGCTGGTGGGGAATGTGAAGCTTAA
>BJBW01018880.1:1551-22035 GCA_004320125.1 Scolopax mira | reverse complement strand
TGGGGAGCCCAGAACTGGACACAGTATATTCCAGTTGTGGCCTCACCAGAGCAGAGCAGAGGGGGAGAATGACCTCCCTCCACCTCCTGGCCACACTCTTCCCTACACAGCCCAGGATCCCATTGGCCCTCTAGGCCACAAGGGCACATTGCTGGCTCATGGAGAGTTTACTGTCCACAAAGACCCTCAGATCTTTCTCTCCCTGCAGTCACTGTCATCACCCCAGGGTGGTTTGGGGAAGGTGATCACTGGTCCTGGTGATCACAGCACAACACAAGGACCCTGCTTCAGTTCACCTGCCTCAAAACACATCACAGCTTCGCCATTTTTAACCCATTTCTCTCTCCAGAAGGCAAAATGAGTGTGCGGCTCCGGAGAGCATCTTGGCCTTTGAGCCATCCAGATCAACAAAAAAAAAAAAGGGGGTGAGCCCATTGCCCCTCACACTGCTGTTCCTGGCTACTCTTTCAAGAAAGAACTAACACCTAAAAAGCAAGTTCTCATCTCCTTCCTCCAAACACAGCTGTGATGTGGAAAACATTGAGAGACACCTCCACATGGTAAACCAGAAAAAAAATAATCCCAACATCTCTTCCTTCCCACAAGAACTGAAATTTTCCCTCCTTCTCAAGAACTTTAAGAGTTAGGCCTTAGGAAGTGAACGTTCAGATGTTCAGAAGTCTTTAAAAGCGATTTCCTGTCCATCACCTGTAATTGTACCCACAGCACATCCTGCAATTGTGGGACACTTAACCCAGGCTGGAGAAAGGAGCTGGAAGCTGTTGCTTATGGGGGTAACGAGGGGATTAAATAACAGCAGTGACAGATACAGCAGCTCATTTCCCATCTCCCATCAGTGCTGACAGGAGGGGACACGCTGCAGACTTTGCCCTGGAGCACATTTTCAGGCCACTGCAAACACAAAACCCCTTCAAAAGTCCTTGTGGCTGCTCTCCTAGAAACAAGAGTGTCTAAGAATTCAGATATCCACACTGAAAACTGCTGTACTGCAGCTGGAACATCAGGGTCTTTTCTAAATCACAGTTGCTTTCGGGGCTGCCAAGAACTACAGCAGCTTAAAATGCAGGTATTTGAAATGGTTTTTGGTTTGGTTTTTTTTTTTTTTTTTTTAGCCATGGGACAGGACCAAGTTGGCATTTTCACAATGAAGTCAAATAAACACTGTCCAAAACCACTGAAGGGTAACAAAAGCTGAGCAGAACCATGCTGGATCCCCCCCAGCACTCTGTTTTCACCCACAGAGGGAACAGTACAGATGAATAAGGTTATTTAAGGAGAGTTTTAGTGGGCAGGGGGGTGGATAAAAGCTTTCCAGGAGCAGCCACCCATTATCAGCTGCTGTGACAAGGCAGCAGGAACCCGGCAGCACGTTTCCTCCCGCAGGCAGCCAGATGAAAAGGGCTCAGAGAGCCAGGAGTTAACTGGGCTTCATGAAAAGACCTGAATCCTTAGAACAAGCATTTGCAGGGAGGAGAAAATAACAAGAATGGATCATCCTTGGCTCCAGAAACATTGAAGTCAAGAGAGATGTCTGTCCCTGGGTAGATTCTCCCTCCAGAACATCCCACGGAGACATGGCAAGTCACAGCAGCGTCTCTCTGCTGATCTGTTGGCTACAGAGAGCCAGATCCATTAGTCACATGCCTTTAGGAATAAACGCCAGAAACTTGAGTCTGGCATTGAGACAGATCTGTGCGTGGAGACATCCATCCCACTCCCACCCTCCTCCCTACTGACTCCACACATCTTCTCCAAAGCAGAAGCCTGGTGGGCTTTCAGTATTCTAAAAAGACTACACAATCATTAACTTTCCAGTGCACAAATCTCCCCCCTCAAAAAAAAAAAAAAAAAATCATCAGTCCTTACAGGCTGTTTCAAAACTAGGTTTTTGCAATGAATTTATGACACACTGGAAGATATTTCCCCTGTGACACCAACAGGAATGTGAAAAACCAGCATCACCACTGCAAGAAGGCAGCAGCAGCAGCACTGCCCTCCTCCCTCGGAACAGCCTGCAGATGGGGAAACTAGGCAGAAATTCCCTGTTCTCACTTGTATTTTCCCCCTCAAGAAAAAAAAAAAATATATCCTTCCTTAGGCTGGAGTTCAAAGTAGGGGAAAAAAAGCTCTTGGAAAAACCTGCTTCCTCCAGACATCTGGAGAACACCACCAAGAATTTAGCTGAGCTCAGCAGTTTCATCTACCTTTCTCACATGACTGAGGATAGTTATTTTTATTAAAAACAACCTTCAGAGCAAAATGCAAGCTATAAAAATAGGGGGGAAAAAAATGCAGCTGTACAAACCCCTGTGAGCAGCCAATTGCCGTGCTCGCACAGGAGCCACATGAGTTGCCCTGAAACCCAACACTTTTCTTCAGGCACCACTGGGCAAGATGCTAATTAGAAATTAAGATCCTCAACTTTCAGCTGTCCTGGTTTTAACCAGGGTGTTGCTGGTGCAGCCTGAATCATTGCGCTCAGCTTTATTGTGCTCAGCTTTGTGTCAAACTCACTGCAACCAAACAGCAGCCCTCAAAGGGAGAAATCACTGCCCCCACCTTTACTGTCCTGAAGAAGGATGTTTTAAATGCCCAATCTTGAAGCAAAAGGGATCTAAAAAGGAAGGGGGTTTACTCTAGGCTGGGTATATGCAGGGGGTGAGCAAGTTCACACAAGACTTAATAAGATTTCTCGAGCGAGGACTAGTGACTTCCACCCTGTGCAAGCCCCATTCAGCCAAACCCCTGTTCTCCCTCCAGCAGCACAAGTCCCAACATCCAGATCATCAGCCAGACCCACCAAGCACCTTCTCCCTCCTCTCATCAACCTGTTCTCCCATAAACTAAATGCAAAATCATCACTTAAATGCAGAGTTAGAGAACATCAGTTTAAATGCAAAAAGGGTCAATTATATATAAAGACAAGGATACCACAACAAATTAACCTGAAGAGACAGTGCTTTGTGCAAAACAACATTCTCATGTCTGGTTGAAAAGGCTTCTGAAGACGAGTGGTTTCTTCATTTCCCTTTGTCAGTGGTCTGAGCAAAGCTTGGACAACAGGCAAGGAAGGGGAAGAGATGATTTCCCAATAGCAGATGGGAAACACCACGTGGCGAGTCCTTGGCGTTCACAACCGAACCAGGAGCTTCCTCTGGGTTTCAACCGAACCGGTCTCGACCCCAAAGCAGATCCGTTTCGAGGTCCTTTCCTTCAGGCTGCCACGCCAACACCCCACAGTTGGATACAGTTTGGATGAAGAACAGGGAGCGAGTCTCAGCAGCCTCCAACAGACACCGTGGATCTCACCCCGAGTGTCCCCATCAGCGGGGACAGGGCAGGACCCACAGCGGCCTCTTCCAAGCAGCCACCAGGACAGATCATTCCCCCCTCTCTCTCCCGTGCCCTGAACGTTTAGACCGGATGATATTCACGGTGCAAAATAAAACAGTCTTGGGGGGAATAGTTAATGGAGGGGCACGACATTGCCAGAGTCGCAGTTGAGTGGCCCATCAGTCCCACCCCAGAGGTCACCTCACAGCAAACGAGCGGCGGAAGATGCGACGGTAACGAACTGGGCTGGTCTCTGCTTTGCTCCCTTTGTGAGAAGAGCCAGGAACCTCTCTTCCCTGGCAGGTGGACGGGGTGTTTCGGGGATGCTCTCCTCCCGCCGGTCATCCGGAGCCCTTTGCGGAAAGTTATCACCGGGTTGGTACAGACACTGAGGAGCAAACAAATTTTAAAAGAAATAGGACGGGCTAACATAGGATAAAATGATATCCATCATAATCAAAGAAGCTTAATTACAACCAAATACATTCTGGTAATCTCATGAAGACATCTAGACACGGACTCTGTTCAGCTACTCTCCTCTTAAAAGGTATAAACTCGTGATGGGGAAAGGGGAAAAAACAAAAATGTTTTTTAAAAGTTTATTTCTAGCCCTGAAAGAACAGTTATTAAACAAAGTAATCAAATACAGTAGTTAATATTGCAGTAACAATTAAATAACATAATGGGATTAAATTACACAAAAGGCAACATTAAAATCTGAAGACAGTTAAAAAAATAAAAAGAAAGCTTGCACCTACTTCCATTTCCACTGACAGTGTGAGGAACAGAAGGAAAAATGAACCGGAGACATTTATTTATTCAACTCCAGCTGGAGAGACCCTGACCAACCTCCTGGCTCCCCCCCACCCCCCATCCCCTCTGCCAGTGGGACCCAGCCTCTCCCATCTCCTCTGGCCCCTCCTTTTGCACCTCCTTGCACCAGGAGAGCCAGGGGGAAGCCTTCAATTAGTCTCGTTAACACCTAAGGCAGGTCAAAGTGCACATTCCCAGCACCACAGTTGCTCTCGATGAAAACTTTGGTTTATTCTATGATCACAAGAAAATCCCAGGAGTCACACGTGCCCTGCACTCCTGCTGCCCAACTAACCACACCGCTGTACGTCACGCTTCACACCTATCACATGCATATCTGATGGGAATCTGACCCAGGACCTTGTGCTGGCACCCAAGAGAGAGCAAATCCTGGCCATTTCAGATGCAATCCTTCCCTTAGCACCATCTCCTCAGACTCCAGCTGGTCCCTGGCTGCCCCAGCAAGAGAGCAGATCGAACAGCCCCACAGCAACTCTTAAGGATGCTCATCTGCTCCCTGAAGGGGAAAAAAAACCCCACAGCTGGCATTTTTTAATCTCTCTGACATTGTTAGGAAAGAGATGCTTGACCCACTAAGATACAAAAGCACAGTCCAGCAACCTTCTCCTGGCTCTCCTCCTGTGGTCCCCGGTTCTGGGGGTTGAAAAACCTCCCCCCCAACAACGCAACTGCTGCCTGGGGAACGGGAGAGGTGGACACTTCTCAATGTCAGAGCTAACCACCATCCCAGGTCACACAGCAAGGGCTGAGATACAGGTTCAGGAACTTCTGGATTGGGCCAAGTTTTGTGTGCTAAGATGTCTGAAAGTTTGGAAATGATCTCCTAAGTAGACTAAAATTGAACAAATTTTGCAACATGTGTTTTAAACCATTCTCATTCATCAATAAAAGTGAACCAATAAGTTAAAATTACTCAGGATTTCTTGTTTTTCTATTTTAAACCCCCCCTAAATTTATGGCAAGTTATCTTACTGTCTAGACTGTGCCATCAAAAAAAAAAAAAAAAAGAAAAAAAGAAAAGATAGAAGAAAGAAAGAAAAGCTCCCAGTTTAACTCTGGCACAAGGAGTTTCACAAAGTCCATTGCCAGCAATGGACAAAGAGGGAATCATTGGTACGACAGGTTGGTGTTTCTCAGACGAGCTTCCTCGCTCCTTCATTTGATCAGGGAGGACTCAACCCGGGGCAACGCCGTCACTGCAGTGTCCATGGCTCATAAATACATCTTGTCTGGGAAATGTATCTAGATTGACTTGCCTGGAATGAGACACTTCCTCCAGTTTCAAACTGTAACTATTCCTACACTGAGAGCTAGAAGGATTTATTCCTCTGCCAGAGC
The DNA here is from genome assembly GCA_004320125.1 of Scolopax mira. Lineage (NCBI taxonomy): Eukaryota > Metazoa > Chordata > Aves > Charadriiformes > Scolopacidae > Scolopax > Scolopax mira. The sequence goes on along the minus strand of BJBW01018880.1, from coordinate 16,509 downwards.
AGTTAACATCATTTAACCGATATAAATATCTCCTACCATCCAAGAGCAGAACACAAGCTGCCCCACACCACCACCACAACCAGCAATCCTGCTGGTACCATGCCAGCTCCCAGAAGCCAACGAGTCACAGCAGATGCTGCGAGACCCTTGTCCCACGTCCCTCCATCATCAACACAAAGAGCCCCCGCTGTCCTGGCCGGCCCCTCGCAGCTGGAAGTTGGTTTTGTCATACCTTGGCTATCAGTCCCCAAAACATCATCATCTCTATCGCTACACAAATACTAAAATTAGCTGAAAATGACTTCTGTCTTCTGCCAGCAACGTTTGTAAAAAGTGTGCAAAAAAGTTTAATCCAGGGTCCTCCATCCACGCCCAGCCATAACCCTATCTGCCCTAGGTCCTGCCCCACTGGGAACACGATAAAATCACACTAAAGTAATGGTTATTCTTTCACAAAAGCATTTGGCACATTGTAACTACAGTTGGCTCTTCATTAAACTTTTGGGGAAGCCAAAGCACACAGACTGTGTGAAGAAGAACCCGGGGCACAGGCTCTTCTACACTTGCCCCTGGTGACACTCCAAGAACTCAACTGCTCAAGTTGCTCACTGTCCATCAGAGGGAGGCACTTTGTTGCCGGTCAGACGTCAGCCATTCTTGCTGGAACAACATCCTTGGTGAGGAAGGATTGGTGTGACACATGGCGTCTCCTCAGCCTTGGACTAACCAGTCAAATTAAGCCCCAGGGACATCAAACATGATGGCACTGTTCTGACCCCCTCCCCCAGCTTTCATCTTCTCAGAACAGCGCTTTGGCATTTCCAGGTGTTCATAATCTTCTGTTGGAATCATATTTTAAAATTCCTGTATCTTCAGTGTCCTCAGATCTGATTATTTGTTCTGCTGATTTCATTAGCACACACGGAGCACGTACAAAAGTGGAAAAAATAGCTCTAATACTTAAACTCTGACAATTCCATAGAGGTTGATGCATTATTTGCTTGAGGGGGGGGGGGGGGGAATTACAACATATACAAAAATGTATTTGATACAAAGAAGGGAAACGCAAAATAAAAAAAAGTCAAAGGCACCAGCATAACTTCCAAAGCCCAAGTCAGAGCACAGATACATGTTTGTGAACCACCGAGCACGTTACCCCTTAAGCTTCTGACCAGCAAGTCTAATGGGGGAAAAAAAGCAGACAGGAAGACAGCTGGAATTTTTTTTTCTTGCCCTGACTATAGCTGATCATTCGATCATAAATAAAGTATCTGACTCCTACCTACATATCCATAAACCCACATCCAAAGACTTGACCAATCACTAAGTTTCTACAAAGAGGCCACATCTTTGATTAAAAATCCACAGAGCACAGGCATATGAGAAACAGCTGAATACTTCTCTTCCCCCTCTCTCCATATTCATCTTAAAAAGAAAAACACATCTCAATACATTACAATTTCTTAAGTAGCCAAGTTGTCAATTCTACAGTACAATAACAACTAATTCATAAAAAAAAGTGAGGGGCAAGATGTACCTTCACATTTGTCACACTTGCCATGAATCTAGTCATATGGGAGCTTACTAGCAGGGCTTAAAAGTAAATAGGTAGAGGGGAAGAAGAGGAGAGTAAAAGAGATCAGCAGGTAAAATTAGTACTGCTCTCTGAAAGCTTGAATCTGTCATTCAAGTATTGCAAGTACCCAGAAGGGTACAATGAATGGGAGCTGCAAAGTCGTTAAAAACTCTTAAAACCCCGGGCACATAAGTGGCATTTCTGGGCTGTCTGCAAAAAAAGAAAAAAAAAAAAAAGGCCAGTAATTCAGTCCTCAATTTCTTCTGGACCCCAGACAGGGATCACTAGAGTCATCACAATTCATTTTGGGTGTCTTCTGGATGAGAGTTTCTTCCCATTTGCAGACATTTCCCGCCCCCCCCAAAATCCCTTCGCGCCCCCCCCCCTCCCCCCAAGAAGTGTAATAATTTCATATATTATAAAGATTTGTAAAATACAAACAAACAAAAAAATGAAGGCTGTGGCAGTAATGTTAGCGGTTACTCTTCATTGCTTCTTTGGCTGCCAAGATCAGTGGCGTCAAGCTAGACAGAGGTTTGGCCAGTTTCAGGAAGGGATGCTGCCAGGAAGAGAGAAACACAGTAAATTTGTGAGAGGCAGAGTTTAAAAAGCCAGTAAAAGCCATATGTCTACAAGGCAAACACTACCAATGCCCAGCTCCTGCTGGGATAGATCCAGAGCACCTCAAAGCCTGATAATCGCTCCTCCTCACCCCGAAAGAGCCTCGGCCTTTCCTTTTCCAGTGATTCACTATAAAGGGGTTTCCCACTCAAATACCTTCTCTCAGTGCTATTCTGCTCACCTCACTCCATTACAGAAAATCCTAAATTGTCGGGTGCTTTAGCAGTGGCAGAATGAGGGCACGGATTACTGATGGAAAGACTTTGGGGTATGTATTACAATCTTCAATGGCTGTAGCTCCTACCAACTGCTCTCCACTAGATTCCTCAGAAGAAAACCCAAAAAGGAGAGTGCTGGTCTACAGCGTGGTTCACCACAGGCTGATGAACCTGTGGCCTGAACTCATGGCTCCTGTATCACACACTACTGAGAACCTAATTCTCACCTGTAGCAATTCTTTGGCTGATCCTCTTTTCTCTACATCCATCTCCAAAGATCGGTTCAAGAAATCCCGGAATATTGGGGACAGTTTCTCGGGGTTCTGCAGCTCTGGCGTGCCATTAGTTGCTATCAAATATAAAGCCTGTAAAACAAAGAATGTTGTATAACCAAGCCAAATCTTCCGAAGATGTCCAAGGGAACTGGCTAGTGGCAACCTCTCAGTCCAGATGAGAAAGGGCTCTGCCGCCCTGATGAGATGACAAACTAAGAATGCCATAATTCTACACAGTCGTGACCCATACTGTCAAAGTAAAGTTCAAAAATCTTTTGGCAACAGATACCTTGGCGAAGGAAATACCAGCTCCTGACACAAGCAGCATTTTTCATAACCTAATGGATTTACTTTCCCTTAAGTGCAGGAAGACTGCATTCAAAGGCCAACGATTTAGTTACAAGCAGGTAATCATTTTCTAAACAGAAAAATTCGGGGTAGGGCTCGCAGCAAAGTCAAGACTTCCTTTTGGAGAAACTCTCTTGCACTACTGACGCTTGGTGCCTTTTCTATTTAATTTTCTATTTAATTCTCTATTTAACATAGGTGCTACGAATGAACAGTCACTGAAAACATCCGCGTGGGAAATACCCCCAAACAATTCTAGCTACACCTGGGCTTCTTACCCTCAGCGGGTTTTCGTTGAGGTACGGGGGTTCTCCTTCCACCATCTCAATAGCCATGATGCCCAGAGACCAGATATCCACTTTAGGGCCGTACGCTTTCCGCGTGACCACTTCAGGAGCCATCCAGTAGGGAGTCCCAACCATAGTGCTGCGCTTGCTCTGCTCTGGGGTGATCTGAGCACAGAAACCAAAGTCGGCTGTAGGATGACAGAATTTTAAGAAGTTAAATCAGGGCACCCCGAGTCAGTGGGCTTCCTACAAGATTTCTCTATTACTACACATACATTTTACTCCTCCACACTTGAGGGGCTTGGGAGCGTCTCCTTTTCTTTTCCCTTCCCCACCCCCCAGCTATATTCATAATAGAAAAGTCAACGTGCAAGATCGATGCAAAACCTGAAGGTGTTTAAGAAGGGCAGATTTCCGTGGAATGAAGATAAGGCTTTTTGTCCTCTGGAAAAGCGACATGAGTACTACCCCGTAGATAAATGGTATTTTGCCCAATCTTCAAGATTCCTAGACTGGTAGCAGCCAAAAAGAAGTCATGAAGCAGAACCCAGAAGGCAAGTGTTCTGCACATGGTGTGTTGTACATCCAGCTCTAGAAAACACGAATCCACAAACCACAGCTTCTGCCCTGCTAAACAGACTTCGTTTGTGCAGCTACTGAGTTTGACATTCCACAGCAATTTGCCCATCAAATACAGGTACTACAGCTGACAAGAGACATGGAAACAAGGCTTTGGATAAGTGAAGTGCTACCGCACTGGCAGAAGGAACCTGGACAAACAAACCTTTCCACAAGGTAACTACTAAAGAGAACAACCACACTCAAGAAAACGAGAAAAGTCACCTATTCCTATAGCCTTCAGGTGCAGCAGCAATGCATGTTCCATCATGTTACTTTATCCAGCTGCAGCACTCCCACTTCCCAGGCATGTAAAGCATCAATAAGAACACAGTTAAGGCAGGAGACAGATATTACCTTATCATTGACACTAAGTTTGAGAGAGAAAGAGAGAGAAAGAAAAAGAGAGAAAGAAAGAGAACGTAAAATTTTGAGTCAATTTTGAAAGTGTTATGCCACACAGTGCTGACAAAAGAGCCACAGTCATGAAAATGCCAAGTTGTACCGAGGACAATTTAAGACAAATTAAGAATTACCCCCATCCCAACTGTCGAGATGCTGCTTGGGGAAAAAAAAAAAAAAAAAAAAAAAAAGGCAAAACTACAGCAGCCACCAAGTTCCTCGCCAGCACTTCTTGGCCTTTATCAAGGTGTCACACTCAACTCAAGGCACAGTTCATTTCAACGAACACACCAGAAAAGCAGCAGCAGGATCTGTCTCCTGACCTACCAAGAGGCCTCCAGCATCTCGCCACCAGCAAGGAGAGCAAAGACAGGCAAAACATAGAACCCAGTTTCACCAACCCGGAGTGTGCGGGAGCATGTAATGGCGACAGGCAGACTGGTATCTCTCACTTCTGCTGTTGCCAGTCTCCCAGTAACCACACTCTTCCAGAGATGGTGAAGAGCTTGAAAAGAAGGTGACTTCTTCCACCCTGCACAGCTGCTAGAAGCCACAGAAGGGCTGGTCTCAGCACTGATTACTGTACCTTTTTTTACAGCATTTTTACAGCTACCTCCTGTTCTTTCCTGTCTTCTTCCTCCTCATCTCCGTCCAGTCTCCTGGGGATGATGCTTCTTTCCACAGGCTGCTAACCCTGCCTTTTGCCCCTCTGCTTTGACAGCTCTTATATTTTTGAGCCTTCTCTTCCCAGCCACATCATCCACTCTAACTATTCACTCATCTTCAGCCTCTGAATTCACACCGTTTGTGCACAAACGCATCACCTTCTTTAAAAAAATTACTAAAGCCTCCTATGCAAGCAAGCAGTGCATCCACCAATGCTGGTAAGCAAATCAGGTTGCTCATAAATCTTTTTTCACACTCCATTTCATAACCAATATGAAACTGCAAACCATCTATAGAGTAAGGAATACTGCTCAGATGTGTGCTTTCATGGCATTTCAAATTCCTACCCAGCTGTAAAAACACCATCCCTTCCATCCCTTAACTCTTTGTGTGCTTACGCTTCATGCATTCTTACATATCAAGAAGTCAGATAATGCACCTCTCAACAGTCCTGACAGTTTCTTCATGTGATTTCACACTTTTTTATTGCTACACACATTAACCCACACCAGAAACCCCACTGTCTGTACACAAGTCCATGCATGCATAACAATTACCTGAAAAGCAAGTAGTTTCGTTTGCCATTTCATAATTATATTAAAGAAAGTGTGTTACACTTTCAGTCCAAGAAAAGGAGACCCAGTAGAGGTGCATCATTAGACATGGTTAATCATGTACAGTGTTCTTGTTAGCAGCCATCCAAAGCAAGTCATAACAACCTGACGAGACCAACGAAGCAACTGCAGTTAGCTGCAACTCTTCTGTTGCAATCTTTTGCATGCTTTGCTTTGCATGGTGCCAGTTCCTTCAGATTTACCAACACGTGCATGTGGCAATGGCTTTGCTTCAACAGCTTTAGTCTTTGGGCCCTCAGAATTTGGATACCTGCTCCCTGTGAGCTATACGTTTCGTAGCACAGAATGAATTTCTTTTACTCCTAGGCAATAAAAACGCATCCCAGATTTCCCTGCCAACTCTCCTTCTACCCATTTACACTCTCCGAGTCAAAGTTTACCAGGAGAGGAAAACCAGAACCTTGAAACCATTGTCTGGAACTCACTTAGTTTAACGGATCCATCCATTCCTAACAGCACGTTGTCGCTCTTAATGTCTCTGTGGATGACCTGGTTGGCATGGAGGAACTCGAGCGCTTGCAAGCACTGGATGGGAGGAAAAAGAAAATAATATTCAGCATATGGAAACACAACTTGGGAACACAAATTCCAAAGCAATGCTCACGCCCTCAGCCAGTGCCGAGTCCAAAAATAGAACAGGTATTATTTAAAATAACCAGCAGAGGAAGCTCTTGTGCTAAAATATACTCTCCAGATCTCATGAGGTCAAAAAGCATTTTTTAACGATGGAGTTTCCCCACTATCTTAATAACCCATAAGCTCAACTCCTCATCACACAAGATGCTCTCAAAAATCCTAGATGTTAATTTTGGTACCTCTCCTAAATACTACAGGGGAACCATAAAGGTCTACGTGACAGCTTTTTAGCCAAGAGGAGCTGGTGAGACTTCATTCTCAACAAGCAACTTTTCCTACAGTGAAGGCTTTCAACCATCTTCGTTATGAAGTCACCAATACTAGTTTTGCACTGCTTTTAGATTAAAACATTTCACACCAAGTTTCTGCCCAAAACCACTATGAAATTCACTTTTGCTACCTGAGAATAAAAGGAGGAAACAAGAGAAGATTTTTCTCTTTTAATATAAGCACAACATTTCCCATTTGCAACTTGGCACGGATGTAGTTCCCAGCGAGTTTTCCGTGTTTTCATTTGCTTTTCAAAGTGGCACTAATTTGCAGAATGAAGAGCATCTGACCATAGTAGGAGAATTTTGATGAAGCACAATAGTTCAATATTAGACTTTTTCCTCAGGAAAGTTAATTACTGTTACAGAATTAAGGAGTTACTTTCGATACTTTGCTTCCAGCTCTGGTTTCTCAGGAAACCGTTACCTGTCCGTACACGTTCAGGTACAAGTTTGCTTTCCATCCCCTCCCTCTCGGTGAGTCATCCCAAGCAGACGACATGTTGAGGTAGTCAAATAGGGGTTTTAAAAGCTTAAGTTTCTCCTGCACAGCAGCTAACACAATTACCTCTCTCTCTGCCATAATAAATCAAGCCGGGGCTGGATGCTGACACTCTAACTCAGGGCAGAAACCACTGATGAAGTGACATCAGCTATTTTTAACTCTTTCATTCAAAATCTTACCGCAATCTTAAAATTCTTCTAACTACAGTCTTCTGGAGAATTATTTTCCTGAGAAACGCACAAGGAAAACTTAACTGTCACAGAACTATAGATTTCACACGCTATGAAAACTACTAAAATGAGAAAGGGATAGTCTGTATCAAGTTCATCTTTATTTTAGTCCGTGTTTCTTGAAGTATTCCTGTTTCACCAGACTCATTTTCACACTCTAAGCACAGTTCTCCTTTTTCCTTCTGGAAAACACTCCAAAGCTTTAAAGTTTTTTTTCTGTTTGTTTGTTTAAAGTAATCTCTACTTTCTATGTTACTTATATATATGAATAGTCAAGGTTTCTTTTTGGCGCCTTTGAATACTCTTTGTTAGTCAAGGTTAAAAAAAGCCATTCTCTCCAGCTGCTAGACTCCTTCATTGCTCTTATTTCAACTTCAGTCCGCATTAATAATAGCTTTTTCTTAACCCAGGTACCAAAACCGAAATCTTTTTCTGCTCCATCGCTTAACATTCACAAGCACCCAGCTCAAAACATAGCTCGTGTTGCAACTTGCCGACCCCCAGTTTTCTGAGGTAAAGTCAATTTTGATATTTCCTATCATTTAATATTTATTTCTGCTCAGTGTCATTCATTCTTCCGAATTCAATGGCTCCAAAAGCAATTGTTACAATTAGTCCTAACATAACTGTACCATAAAATCCAAGAGTGCATCTCTTTGCTCTACCCATCAACTATAACACTTACCTCTCTGCAAACAGCTGCAATCTGTGCTTCATCCATACACGTTTCCGTGACCACGTCTGTGAGCGAGCCTCCAGCTAGATACTCCATCACCACAAACAATTCATCTCCTACGAGGTAACTACAGACAGAAAATGAAAAGCATGCCCACCTGCCATCAAGAGATCAAGAACTGAAAAATGCCTGATTAAGAGCTGCTCAATGAAGTGATTCGGGAGTGCTCAAGACAAACAGTGAAGAAAGTTAATCTCTGGAAGACAGCCTGAAATGTAAACGCTGACCATAAAAGCTGTGTGCTTTTTACTACCTAAATGGGCAGGATGACACCCAGAATCTCTCATGCACAACGCAAGCATTGCTCCAGCTGTGCTCTTGTCTTCCACCGATGAGCACACAGCCCTGCATTCATGACAAAGTGGCTCCTTACTGAATCATCAAGATCATTCTTTATAACAAATGACTTTTTTTTCCTTTCAGATGACAGTCTAAATACAGTCCCATTTCCTTCTGAGGCCCTTAGGTACAGGCAATCAGGTCTATGTGAGTATATCAAGTTAAAACCCCTTGAATCCCCTGGGGATGAAGGAATCAGTCATCTGTCTGCATTTACCTGTCCAGGAAGTTCACTATGTTGGGGTTCTTTAGCTCCTTCATTACCAAGATCTCATTAATAATCAACTCCTTCTTGGGCTGTTTCTGCAGGTTTATCTGTTTAATAGCAACCTGAATAGGACAAAATAAAACAGCAAATCACTCAAACCCAAATTATCAAAACCTTTCAGAAATTCTTAATATAACAAAAAGATAGAAGATGTTCTGTAACAAGATTAAAGGAGTTTAGCACAGCCTGCAGCTAGCAAGTTATTTATTTTTTGGCATACAACTTGACGAGTATACAACTAGCACCCATAGCCAGTGTCATTCTCTTGCAGCTGAAAAGATCCACAAACAAAGGCCAGAACAGACAGAAAAGGATAGATTCAGGAGATAAAGAGATACTCACCTGATTTCAAATCAACAGGCCTAAAGCAGAAGAGAACTTTGTAGCAACTAAGAGCAACAGCATTAGCCTTCCAATGCAAGGCAAGGCAAGTCCTTATTCTACCTTCTGACCAAAGTAGTGTTTGGGTATAAGGAATGCTGCTGGGAGGCAGAAGGAAGTGCTCTCAAAGCAATTAAGCCAATGAACAATCCCAGAGAGAAGGGAAGATAAAGACCTATCTTATCTTGGTTAGCTTATTTTCTGGACAAGCATTCTAGCCTTTAAAATGAAGAAGAATTGTCCCAGTTATGTTAGCTGCAACACTTTGAGGAGGCTGTTTGGAGTTTTACAAAATAACTTACCCATGAGTCCAAAACCAAGTGCAAGAACCAATATAATCCTGTAAAATGATGGCTACCATATTGCCAAGGGCATTAAAAGAAGAGAACTTGTGGCACAGAATCACAAAATAATTCAGATTAGAGGGGATGCTGGAGGTCAGCTGGTCCCATCCCTTGCTCAAAGCACAGCCAACATGGAACAGGTTGACGAGTGTCTTGTGCAATTGAGTCCTGAATGGAGATCTCAATGAGCAGATATTCTACAACCTCTGTCCCACGTGTGATCATCCTGACTGTGAGAGGAAATAAAATTTCTAATACCTAACTAGAATTTCCCTTGTGGCGATTTTTGTCGCCTCTTGTCTTGTCATTCATAGGTCCAAGAGGAGCCTAGCTCCATATGCTTACACCTTCCCATTAGGGAGTTGAAAACAGCATTAAAATCCTCCTTTGGCCTTCTCTTCTTACCACTGAGCAGACCCAAGCACCAAGGAAGCTGCAGCTGTTTAAGGCCTGTCAGCCCACCTGCCCGATGAGACGCAGGGGAGGTCTGAGAAAGGAACTGGGCTACAAAATTTAGTCTGCAGTCTCTAAGAGGACATGAAGTACTGCGATACGTAGAAAGCAAATTAAGAGACAATACACTAAAAAGATTGAAAGGCTTCCCGTTTATCAAGATGAGGCATTGCTAATGGGGTTAGTGTTGAAAGGACAGTGACCTATAGAATGGCTACCTGTGGATGCCTAAAGGAAAATTAAGGAAATATAAATTCAAAGAGAAGCAAATAATTCCTAGAATTTTAGTCCTGGGAACCAGAGATGACCACAGGATGACAAGCATGAAGAGTATTGGTGAAGTCATCGACTTCACCAGGTGGGTTTGGAGGCACCAAGGAGTAGAAGCTGAGAGCAGGATGTGGAGGAGGCATTCTGACTACAGCCAAGAATCACACGGGGCCAAGCTGCTTCCATACAGATACGGCACATCCATCACCTCTCCTGGGAAGGGACTAGAGAACAAGTGTGCACAGACTAAACAAAGTTTTATTTCTGAAAATGCAGGACTCCCATGCACAGAACTCTTGAAGTATAAACTGCTTTCAAACCCCATTTCCAGAATATCTCACTCCCTCTTCATTGGAAAGACAAACCTCTATTTTTAGCTTTCATCATCTGATTATTACAGAACAAGGCACACACTGTTACAAAGGACTATGACAAACATCCTTCTGGGAGGTGATAGCAGAGATGGGAGCCACAGAAAGAAATCTCATCACATCATTTCAGCCACCTGCAGAAGAACATTTATACAAAAAAAAAGTATTTTCACTGCAATGAACACAGAAATCTTACCTCCTGCCCTGTTGCCACATCAATAGCTGTGAAAACTGTACCTGAAGCTCTGTGAAGAAAAAAAACATGACAGACAGCTGCATCTCTCTGTAGCAAGCACACACATGAACAGACAAATCACAAACAAAATCGTGTCTGCTCTCAATGTTGCAAGAGCTTTCTCAAGAAGGGTTATTAAAAGCAACTGGTATCGTAGAAATCCCAGTTGGTTCACACAAAACAAACTAATCTCAAATATGCTCATGCCCCTGCGTTCAGGATGTCCACACCCCCAGAACTTGTGCTGCTCCCCGCCACCAGGTAACCTGGGCAGCCCTTCCTGTAGCAGGTTATTACTTTTCATATTCTCCCAGGGGAAACCACCCTCCTCCAAACGCACACAGACCTATTTAGAAAGTATACAGTAGGAATTAGGCACATCTATATGCACACCTATAATAAAAGCTGGAAAAGGCAGAACTTCTTTCTATATACTTTTTTTCCTAAGAAGGATTCAGAGGATCACCAGAAGAATAACTCGGTTTAAGGCAGCGTGGTCAGCGTAGCACACAGAAAACCTTCCGACGTGCCCTCAGGCTATTCAGCAGTCATATCACAGAAGGGATGAAGGAGGAGAGGACTAGATGCCCCTGCAGGGAAGTTGCAGAGCTACGCTCTCGCAGTAAAAGACACAATTCCAAATTTCCCACCACTGTCTAAAGCCTTCCCCACCTGTTTATCGCCGCTTAATAGAGCCAACGTTCCTGCCTGCCTCAGTAAGTGGTGGCTACAGCATCAGAAAGAGAACAGTACACTGCTTTTAACTCTGGCTCACTGGGAATAAAAGTTGGGGAGAACACTTACCCCTGCCCAATTTTTTCATATCTGGTGTATTTTTTCTTGGGATCTCCTATGCTCACGATAGTGCCTAAAAAAAAAAACAAAAACCACAAAACATTTTCACACAAAATCTTAGAGGAGCTACTGTAGCACAGCATTACACCAATTCTGTCAGGTCACACTGACAACACCCATCAGTCCTGCTGTACCCCTTCAGTAGGGCTGGCTTGGCCAAGGTGACCCAAGAATGGGTCAGCTCAAGGAGCAAAGGCTGATGGAGGAACAGACAAAGCTTCCTGATAAGTTCCAGTCGCAATAGCCCCACCTCAGACAATGATCATGTTAGATTTTACCCTTAACGAGGCAGATCATGCTAATTCCCATTACTTTCTCAATTTAATGATAGTCCTCTATGTAGCAAAACCCCCTAGGAGGTTATGACAAGTCCATTAGCTTAGCCGAGGCCAGAAACTAGCCAGATCCCCACTTAAGGACAGGAACATCATTAGTACAGTGAAAAACTATCTTCAAGGTGATTATAGAAAAAGCAAGAGCAGAAACTACTTTGTTATCATAGTTGTATTATGCATACATTATCACCACTGAACTTAAATTAAAAAAAAACCAAACCCATTCTACATTTTTTTTACCCAATAGAGCTCTGAATCACAGAAGCTCTGAAACTTCTGACTGCAGTGCTCTCAGATACTGTCCAACACAAAATCCATCACACACAATTTTTTTTTTTTTATACAACCCTTGCACAAATAATAAGGATAAGGGCAAAAACTGAATATTCCTCCCCCAGTCCTTAAGCCTTTGTTTATTTGAAATTAAAAAAAAAAAAAAACCACCTACGTAGTTTTTCCATTATCTCCTCATCTGACATTTTGGTCTTCTTTTTCTGCTTATCACCTGGTTTCATCGCATTGTCAACAGAAGTGTCACCGGCTGATGCAGGGATGGGGTCAATTACAGACCGTGTGTAGATCTGTTAAGAGAGACCATTTACCTGAGCATTTTCTTTGCAATCACTGACCTTCAGCTGAGAAAAAAAAATTCACAGTTCTTCAAACATTCCTAAGCACCATTTTACGTAAGAGATTGGAAGCAGAAATTAGACCTGTGAACCGTTGAAGTCCAGTAAACCCATATGATGGCAACCTCACCGACCTCCAAAACGATAGCCCAGGCACCTCCTGCCAGAAGATGAGCTCAGGCTTTCACAAACTTTTAGTGAGTTTTCTACTTGCTTCCTCTTTATAACCCATTCTAGTTATAACAGGAGGGGCTCTTTCATCTATTTACTTCATCCTTGCAATTGCCAAGTTTCACAGAACAGAAATCACTATTTAACAGCGAGATCAGCCAAGAGCTAAAGGACAAAGATTCACCCTTCAGCATGAGACTTAGGGAATTTTCCAGTCACCCCCAGTTTGGGTGATTTTCTTGGAGCTTTCACAGACATACACAGCTAACCTAGAAATAGCAAAATGGAAACCTCTCCACATTTTATGTTTACATCCCCAGAGTGGGCAATTATAAAGCAGTATCACTTGACAAATACACAAGTGACATTGGTGCTCCTGAAGCAAAAACAAGTGGGCAGAGTGGAAAAATGCACACCTCCCACATTCAAAAGAGTGAGCTGGAATCAGTGGGAACCCTGGGACATTAACAACAAGGTGTGTAGTTCAGGATGATTAAACTTAAACAACAACTTTTAAGTTGTTTAAGTGCTTAAGTGCTCAACTTCTCATGCAATGCTGAGGATTTTGAGAGTGAAATGAGCTTTCAAGTCTAAAATTTGAATTGGTTTGGGGTTAGGTAGTATATTTGGTGACACTATCACACTGTAATTGAATAAAATAAAGAAAATAAAACACACTACTCTTGTACCACTGCACTGTGCAAAGTTGCAGAAACTTTCCAGCTGCTCACCGATTTTGTGTGATCTGGCCGTGGAGCAATAACAGGAGGAGGAGCTTCTTCATCATCCTCATCATCATCTACCACAGTTGTTGATGGCTCTGAACCTTTGGCATTGGTCTACATGTTCACCAAATGTAAAAAAATAAATAAAATTGTCTCCCCTACAGTGTTTAAGACATGCTCCCCCCCCCAAAGATAAAAGAATTCTTACTGATGTCAAAAGAAAAGGAATGATTGAGTGGTTTAAATGCCCTATCACATTTTATTAAAATTCTAAAATACTATTGCTCCAATCAAATATGCTTTGTTGACACCCCAATTTATGTTTTTATTCCACAAAAAATTCTCATTTTGTCTTATACAGTAAGACTCAGTATAAGACTCGGTCTTATACTGCAAGACAAATACAGAAGATCTGAGCTTGTATGTGCCTAAGAAGATACAAAGAACAGTAAATACACCCACCGCTGGTGTTCCTGAAGCGAAACTGTCTTTTTCTAAACAGGAAAAATAGCAGAATACATAAAACCATCAGCATGATAATGAAAAGTTATCTTTACAGAGTTTGCTAAGCTATTTTCAGAAAGCATTCAGAAAAAACCTACGTAAAACTGCATTTGTTTGTAGGATGGTCACTCTCTCTGTGACTGTCATTCCCCCCGCCATCTCCTGACCTAAGAGCCAAAACTTATTTTGCATCTTTGATGTCACCACATGGTGACATCAAATTTGCAAATAGCTGTTTTGGCCACCGACAGAGCAGCAAGGTCTCCAGCACAAAACCAATTCATCACAGTCTCAGAGACCCAACTTCATAAACACAGACCATTAAAGTTAATTTTGGCTGCTATTCTGAATTATCCAGCTCCATCTCTTCCCCTCTCCACTTAAAACAGGAAATAAAGAGGACAACACCAGTTTCCAGTAAGTTTTAAATCTATCTTCAAATATTTGTTTCTTATTGAAAAGTAGCTTGCTCTTTCAGCAATTGAATCCGATTTATTATTCTGAAAGAGAGGAAGACTATGTTCCAAACCTGCAACTCCCCTTTATATGCCTTACATGCACTGGAATCTCACCTGGAGCAGAAAAACTCAGATACTTCTGTTTTGCTGTGTCTTTGGAATCGTAGAATTTCAGCACATCTAGTACCGCCTGGGGGTTCTTCTTCTGTTCTAGCTTCGTGATATTTGATGTCTGCAGCAACCGAGCCCATTGCTCTGGCATTCCCTAAAAAAAATAGGCTATTTTGAGCACCTTATAGTATTTTAGAGATTTTTTTTTTTAAAAAAGGTAACATGAATATTAAACACATGAACAAGTAGGATGATTTAATGGGGAGCCATATAGCCATAGGTGATGCAACACACATCAAGCCACAGTTGAAATCCCTCCAGACGGCTCAGTATCTCAAGGATTCAGGGGCTCCAGCCCCCTGTGCCTACATGACACCACCTCTTCCAGATGTGCCAAAATGTGAAGAATCATAGAATAGTTTCAGTTGGAAGGGACCTTAAAGATCATCTCGTTCCCACCCCCTGCCCTGGGCAGGGACACCTCCCA
>BJBW01018874.1:1256-15212 GCA_004320125.1 Scolopax mira | reverse complement strand
TCAGGGAGTGGGCACAACAGTCCATCTCCCTCTCGCACTCCCTGATGGCCCTCAGCCTTTCCACTTCCTTCTTCAGCTCCATCACCAGGCTGAGGAGATCATTCACCTGGTCACCTCTGACACAGGTGTCCTCACTACTCTCCATGGCAACAGCCAGGCCCAGGCACTCCTTGCAGCCAGAGGCCTGGACACCTACATGTTTGCGTGGGGCCTCTGTCTGGGTGCCCATGGCTTTCTTAACAAGAGTTTTTGACCTTGTTCTAACCGTAGCTGGATGTCTGCAAGCCAGAGACAACAGAACAATTAGAAGGCACTTGCTAATTGTCTATTGAATAGAGAAACCGAACTTACCGTGTACGAAGGCAGAGGCCCAGAAACCTGCTGCATGAATGATAGCTGCGTGAGGTGCCAAGGACACCCCTTCAGGCACTGCTTTCTGCTCGGTGGCTTCTTATCGGGTGTGATGAGCCACAGGAGGTGGCTGTGGGACCGTTAATTGTGTTAATGGCTCGTTTAAATGAGCCGCGGGAGGTGCTGGCTCCGCCCAGGCCAGTCAGCAGCCCGCCTCCACCACGAGGAGGAGGCTTTGCCCGGCGTCAAAAAAGCCCCAAAAAGAGCTTTTCGCCGGCTTTTTTAGCTACAGATCCCTTCCCCCAGCGCAGCCTTACCTGCCCTGGAGCCGGTCTCTGCCGCAATCATGACGTAAGAGTTACTTTCCAAATCATTTCAGGCCACCCCAACACGGTGACAAAGAGCATCACTGACTGTAGGGATGAGGTGATCTCAACTCGATGGACACCTGCGATAAGTAATGTTACAAAACTCTATATTGACAGGGGAATTCAGCAACTGTATACAGCTGCTACTGCAAGCCTCTGGAGCCCTGGCACTGGGGAGTGCAGTCAGCTCGCTCTGGAGTGACAGCAAACAATTTGTTCACTGATAAATGTCTCCAAGCTCCTCACTCAGAGGACACATCTTAGAGAAAAATATAGGTCATCTTATTTTCTAAGAGATATCGTGGGCACACACATAGTTCTGCCCTAAATTTTGCATTTCTCACCACATTTTAGCCTTTATTTAGGGGGAGATAGAGCTATGAAGCAAAGGAGCAACTTCTGCATGGTCTTCCTTTGGGCAAATAGGCTTTAAATGGCTGCTTTTCACAAATAACTCGGTGAAAAGAGGCTGCACTGAGTTGAGTGTAACTACAGTCAGAAAAGCCAACTGGGGAGTTAGAAACATCCAGAGGTGTGTGGGAATTATGCTTCCACCTCAGCTGTTTTCTACAAACCTGGTTTGCAGAACATCAGAAAGCTCAGCTGAGCGCGGCCACAGCCTCAGCCAGAAGATGTTGCATCTTCTGAATGTCACGGGGTCATCACAACTCCACAGCTGAACACAAACATTTTCAGAAAAGATGGAGGCTGTGTGTTATTTCATTGCTAGCTGCATTTGGTGTCTTTTGTCAGCTGTGTCTTCTTCCTGTCTTTCTAAAGCTGAGGACCTCATCTGCATGCTGCCTGAAGCATCGGTTCTTTTTCCTTTATATCTTAATTGTATAAAGTTACAATAGTTACATAAAGAATCCCAAGGTGCACACTAAGACCTGAGCTTTAATTTGATTGACTGGGGTGGGGAATGTCTACACTCTTCTCATGGAGGCACCACCTTTCAGATGACTTGGAACTATGTTATCACATTCAGGCACCCCAAGCCTAAATCTGTACTGAGAGACCTACAGTGCTAGTCCTCTTGCTAGAGTACCCAAGGATACACCAAGAAGATGGGAAGGCTTGGCATTATCTAGTGGTTGTGTTTCTTCATTGAGCCAAGTTCCTGAAATCACAAAACAGAATTGGAAGTCAGTAGAAGATTTATATTATTCTTAACAATATTTTATCTGAAGCGCTCTCCTGGAAAACCAAAATTACTAGATCAAGATTTTCAGAAAGAACTAGGCATTTAGGCACTGAAGTTCAGATTTTTATTTTTATTTTTTTCAAGAAGTGCTGAGTTTTCCTCACCTTCACACCCATTCCTTATTCTTTGGCCCATCCTTTACTGCAGAGAGCCCTGTCCTTTCAGACTCTCGTTACTTTAAGTCTATGTCTTTGGCTAAAAAGGAATCAATGTATCTTTAAAAGCAAGGCCCCCTCCTCATGGTGAAGCGGGGGGATCAAGCTGATAATGCAGCAGCTGGTGAGGCAGATACTCCCAGCTCACAGAACTGGACTGAGATAGGGCCACTGATATTATTCATTTGCAGAAAAGAAAGTCTCTGGGGCTGAAATCCTGGCTTTGCCAAAGTTGGGGAAATGTTACGATTCGCTGGCTCCATTTTCCCTCACTGCATTGCTTTTTCATTCCTCAGTTCTTTTTCTACTTCTCAAGTCTCCATTCAGCTTTGAGCCTTTTTACCCAGTGGGAAAGCACTTCGTAGAGAGCAAGATATGAAAGAGAGAGCTGCTCCTCAGCCAGTCTTCTCCAGAACAAGGCATGTTTACTCAGCCTTTCAACAACACTGCAGGGAAAAATACCCACTCATTTAACTAGCTGCTCACCCACTCTTGCTCCTGGGGCTGGGAACAGTTTGATAAGAGGGAATGTACATTGAAATAACAAAACCAATAACTGTGGAGGAGTTGTTTAGAGAATTGAGCTCCACCAGGAAAATCTACAAGTAGGACAAGGGGCTGGTAAATCCCATCTCTAGGATGTTTGAGTGTTCACGTTCACACCTAGAGGTAACTACTGCCAGTTCTGTACACCCTCTGTGAAAACACCTCTTCCAAACAAAAAATAAACTTAAATTCCACACTAGTTGCATTTTATTCTGCCCTGGAGTGCTCAGGAGAAGCTTGTGGGGATGACAAGCAGTGTACCAATTGCCCTGCAAAAGACACTTGGTTACCCAAAGGTAGCCATTCACTAATTGCATAAACACAGGGAAACTTTGGGGCTCAGCAGCAGTTGACAACTAACCAACCTCTCTGAGGATTTAAGCAGCAGCAAACACATAAGCTCGATTTTAGAGAGTGGTACTCACCTAATTGAATCCATCTTTGTATGGTTTTAAAGCAATCAAAAATACACAGCCCTCCTTAACACATAAAGCAAGGTCACTGAAACGGGTTCACCACATTTCAAGCAAGTTACTTCAGGGATTCATGTGTTTATTCTGGTTTAAAAGCAAGGTGTTCCCCCTCTCCCCACCCTTTCCCTAGCACTGAACAAAGCCCTACAAGTTAATTACATTGTCAGCTAAACACCAGGCTCCCACCTATGTATGAGTCAGGTTAATTATTATGACAACATTAATTTTTCTCCTTTAAGTCAATTCAGCTTCATCCTTTCTTTCTCTTGTTGCCTTTCAGAGCATGCTCCTAGAGCTATCATCTATCATGAAAAAGTAATGAGATGCTGAGGAGAAGAACCAAAGGGACTGAGCACAACCCACCTTCAGCAGAGAGATACAAAGCAGATTATCCCTTGCCCTCTCCCCTCTCCTGCAGCTACAATGCTAAAATGCATAACACAATTTAAGAAAGCAACCACTTGTCTGATTCCTCTGTTTTTACACCAATCCTGACAACTCTTCCCTGCTCTGATTGCTGCTGGTAACGAGCAGTTGGCTCCAGGATCCCGGATTTTCCTCACGCGGACTGAGCCGGACGGGGTCAGCCCTGTGTCTTTGGGGGACCGTTTTTTGGGATGTACAACTTGCTCTGCGTTCTCTCTCGTAGAGTTCATATCAGAAACCAGCCTGATCCACAGACCTTCATGGCAGCAGAAGGCCTGAGACACCCACAAGAAAGGATTTGGGATGATTGGGAAGCAGCCTGCAAGGCTGCGTGGCCTCTCTCTCCCCCAGGCTTCAGCAGCCAGGGAATAAAAGATGGAAGAAAGAAACCCAGGAGGACTCTGAAGGGGCAGGGAATTTAACAGAGAGAAAAACCCAGCTGAAGAATCCGCGGCTGCTCGTCCACTTGTGCTAATTCAGTTCTCCAGCTCGGCCAGAGACTATCAGAGTCCATGCTGATGGAGCCTCCTTGTAGCCAATACGTTCAGCTTCAAATGTGAAACGAAGTAAAATCCGGTGATTTATTTAAAGTGTAAAATACCTGTACTTTTCTGCAGTTTGGCTGTTCAAGAAGATCTGCAAGGTATCACCTCAGGGTCATGAAAATCTTTTTCCCTTCGCCGTCTCATTAGTTCAAATAGAGGAACTGAGAGCCAAAGAAGAGCTCATTTTTTCCAGTTCGTGAGGACAGTCTTGCTCTGGAGGGCTGCATTTCTGGGCTCTGTGCAGGAATCAGTCCTTCCACTTGTGTCTCTACAAAAATAAAGCACCTTCCTCTGGCTGTCCCTGGGCCTGCTTCTGGCCACGTGCTTTTACCTGCTTTTATCTGTCAAGCTCATCAAAGCTCGTGTTTGCTGTCCCCTCAACATCAAGGGATGCTCGGATCAGGCTTCTTGGCTTTGCTGGTTTCCCCAAGCACAAAAATTCTCTACGACCTGACAAGTCTAAAGCAAGGCTAACGGAAAGCAGGAAAGCAGGGAAAAGAAAAAACCAAAAAGTTAAGCTTAAGGTTTACTTGAGATCACAGTGGTTTTGCTCCAATGCACGTGATTTTCATTTATATTCTGCCTCCCTGCAAACCCGGTGACAGTTTGCCTGTGCATTTGTTTAGTATTTTTTTTTAAAAAAAGGAAATATTTAAGCTGGTGGCCATTAAGTGCCAGCAACAACCGATCAGGGCTGCAGAAACAGCACATTCTCTACTGGCAGGGTGTCTGTAAGATGCGGTGGGTGCTACATCTGACAGGTGTGAGGGGGCGGGAAGCTTTCTTCATGTATGCTCAACGGGAGGATGCGTAAACCCAGGGAGCTCTGGAAAGCAACATTTCTGGTTTTCTTCCATGAAAATTTCAAGATTGAAGCATCGCAGGCAACTGTCACTGCTGCAGATGGAAGAGGATGCAGTTCATCTTCCAAAGGATGGTAGCCCAGGCACACGATCTAGTGTCTCCTGTCCGGTGATAAAAACCTTGAGGACCTCTCTCTAGCAGCTTGTCCTCCTCCCCGACCCTCCCAGCAGCATCCCAGCACTGTGTGTGGACCAGGCTCGTGCCACTTCCCCCTTCCCAGGTCTCCTCCCGCCAAGCTGTCGAGCAGGTTCTGGGGTTGCATCCAACCCAAGGAGAAAGGGGGCCACGCCACCAATTTGGGAGCTCCAGAGACCAAATGCCCCCTGCTGGACCCCACACCCTGCTGGTGGGAACAGCATCCAAGGCTGTTACCATTTCTGCTTCCCTTTCTGGACCTTCTGCTGTTTCAGTGATGCTAATGGTCCATAGCAGAAGTTCCAGCTTCAGAAAGGAACAATACCATAGTTGGGTTACATACACAGATTTTCAGCTATTTTTCTTTTTTTTCTTTCTACAGAAACCTCTTTTGATTTCTCTCAGGTTTTCTGTAAAGGGGAAACAACCCCCAACATCTCCCCTTGCCTCCCAACACGTACACTCACGCTTTAGAAGACCAAAACAAAGACTTAGCAGAATTGCCTCAAGTCAAGCACAAGGGCAACGGGTATAGATACGGCTTATTTGATCTTCCAAAACAACTTATTTCATCTTTGCAATGAAAATACCCTGGGCCGTTCCTGCAGCAGATCAAAGATAACTGGACCCCTGGATCAAAGCCGAGTAGTGAATTAGCAATGGGACCACGTGAGGAGGGGAGGTCTCTCCATCAGTCCACGGATTCACCGGGCAGATCAACCGCATCCAACCTGTCCTCCCGAATCTCAATTACAACCCGCACGGTAACCGGGAGCTGCAACAGCCATTTCAGAGTCAAGATGAGTCCAGTTACAATACATAATGATATGTCTTTATTTCATCAACAGAAATGGTGTCTAGACAAAATTCAGTTAACACTAGCAATTCAAATGAATGAAAAGGGTCGGGTGTTTTTTTTTTTTTTTTCATTTTTGTTTTTTGCACAATACTGTATTTACAATGAGTAAATGACGTTTTAAATTCATTAGTTCATAGCAATGCTTTCTTCCAAAAAGGTAAAAATTCTTAGTAACAGAGAGTAAGCATCAACAGCCACCTCATTTATTTATACAATAAAAATCACAAGAAACCACAGTCACCTAGAAAAAAAATAAAGACAAGCTTAAGAACTAGTACAATAAAATGATGCATTGAATTAAGTTACATTAATCGCATAGAATTTGTGTAAAAAGTATGTAGAAAAAACACCTGATGTAACCTGTTACAGTCATTGACCAGTTATGAGAGGTACAGAGGGTTATACAGGTAGATATGTGTGAAAACTGTCCATACTGTTTGACCTGGGGAGGAAGAGAAGAGGGGTTGCACCCCCTTGCATACACTGATAAAAAACCCTGTTTTGAATATGGCCTCTGAAGTTTGTAAGGCAAATATAAGAGGTGCACTTGTAACCAACTGGTTCTGGAACAAACTCTTGGGGCATCCCCACCCTTGAAATCAAAGGTGATGCTTGGAACTGCGAGTAAACCACCACCCCTCGAATATCACCCCAGTGTTTAGCAGCATTCCTGCCGCTCCGAGGGATCCAGATGGCTCCGGGCAGAGCAAAAGGCAGTCGGGAGAGAGGGCAAATCCTGGGCCAAGGCTCCCGGCCACTTGCCCCGGCCCGGAGGGGAGGAGCCCGGCCGGCAACCGCCGTCCCCGCTCGGCTCCCTCCGAACGGAAGGGTCGTTGGGGTTCGTAGCCTGGGACCGTCTCTGCTTCTAAGCAATCCATGAAATCAAACCCTGCCAGTTGCCATTTCTATTTTAGGAGGCTGGTTTCTTTCTGCGTGCCCTTCGTTAGCCAAAAGGGACGCCGGCGGCGCTGCATGAAGCGACTCTCGCCTACGGAAAGGGCTCTGCCCACAGCACTGACACTCACACAAGAACAGGAGTCAGCTGCCCGGCTTTACAGCACTCCTTTGGTTGGGCAATCACCTTATCAAAAGGAATTTTTTTCGCATTCCTTCCTGCCAAAAAGCGATTTTATTTGCAAAAATGGCGACGTTGTCCGTGTAATACCTTAAAATGCATATCAATATTTGACTTCGATATAAATAATACCTATCTTGGTGGAGTGTAGGAAAATACTGTACACTTAGTCTTTGCAAGTAATGCCATTAGAATTTTGAGAGTAAAGGGAATAATTATTCTACAGACCACCACCACCAGATCTTTTAAATATACACACCGTATTCGAACATATGCATATACACATATATTGTATTCTACAGCATCAGTTCTGATGCTCGAGTCATTAAATACTCCAAGGAGTATTATAAATATACATATATGTATTATAAACAGGAAAATACACAAACACACACTCTGACTAGAATTAGAGATGTATGTATACGTACATACACGTATTATATCTATGGGTATAAAATTAACTTGGACTGCGTTGGCAGAGACAAAACTGAAACGAAGTCAAAATCTGTTGAGAAAATTTCTAGCAGGAAAGAGAGCACAAGTTCTTTATGTTAATGGTTTTAGTTGCACCTCGCTTCCGATAAAAATAAACCTCTCCATCCTTAGCAGATCCTCTCCTTACGCAAGGCCACTGGCTCCGCTGCTCGTACTGAGCTCAACCTTCTCTAAGGCAGCCCTAAAATAGAGACTTTTAAACCAACTTTGCGACCAACCACGGGCTGCGACATTCACCCGGAGGCATCTCAGATCAGGGGAAAAAAAAAAAAAAAAAAACAAATGGAAAAAAACCCAACCAACCAACAAAACAGATGAAAGCAGCGCTCCCCGTCGCGACGGCAGAGGGGGTGAAGAAGGAGCAAAGAGGGAGCTTGTGTAAACCTGGCAAACGCTCGCTTGGTCTCACGGGACAACTCGCTCCGGGTCCTCTCCTCTGCAAACCCAGCCCTCTCCTTCTCTCGGCCACCACAGGCCAGAACTGCAACCCTTCCCCGAGCTTTCTCCTGCTGGATCCGTCTTGTTACAGGATTATACTGATTCCAGCATGCAGATTTTTTTTTTTAATTATTATTATTATTTATTAGGCAATCGTAACGTTACATATTTAAAAATCTAACTATATATCTAGGCATTTTAACTTCTATTTAAGCGCTCTTTAGAATACAGGCTTGATGAAGTGTTGGACTCCAGATTAACGACCACACTATCAGCATTAAGAATTTCTCAGTTAATCCATTTTAGCAAAGTTAGGTATCTAGTTCCCACTCTCCTTTTTAAAGAGAAGTAGCAGTCAGCACACTAATCACTGTGGCTTGCCTTTGCAGCACATTTTACTTCCTTGGGAAAAAAAAATAAAAAAAAAAATACAAGGATTAGATCCAAAAATATAGTGCATCTTAAAAGCAGCATATACCCTTAGAAAGACATTTAATAAATTACTTGTACAATATATAAAATAATAGTTTTATACTGCAGCATCAAACTCTGACGCCTGAGTCATCACATGTTAGGAAGTCTGTGATATAAATACTGGGATCTCCTGATATAACACAGCCAACATTTTTGCTTTTGTTTGTTTTCTCTCTCTGTATTTTTTTTTAATTATTATTATTTTTGTCCTTTTTTCCTTTTTTTTTTTTTAAAACTACCTTTTTGTTCCAGAATCAGCTTGCAACGAGCTTTAATTTGTCTTCAAGGCACCCCCAGAGAACGCAGAGAAAGACCCACACTGTCTAGTGTAGGCCTCACCCCACAGAGCGTAACGGGCCGCGATGAAATGAGGTTTCCTGGCGACACAGGCAGAGCAATGGCAAAGGGAAAGGGAGGACCAAGGACAGACTGGACAGAGCTTCAAGGGGCCCAGTGGGGAGATGGGGGTCTCCCCACACCATCCCCAAGCAGCACCCAAGGGGATCCCTGCTGCACCTATCTTTGACAGAAGCAACGAGGTTCTTACTTAAGACCGTGGTGACCGCTGACCGACCTCTTAAAATTCATAAATACTGCAGTCGGTTGGTTGGTTTGGGTTTTTTTTCTCAATTTCCAATGGTATTCTCGTGGTCGGCTCTCTTGAGCTCATGCGACAGGACCGGTTGGGGATGTCAACTGGTGTCCAGCTCTGAAACTAATTCTCCCAATGTCTTTCTTCAAGGTGAGCCCAGTAACCGCCTGGAGAGCCGCGCGGTTCGGAACAGCAAAAATAACACAGCCACCTCACAACAAAATAGAAACAAAAACCAACCACCAGCACCGAAAAAAAAAAAAAAAACCCAAACAAACCAAAACCCATTGAAAAACCGTGATACATGTAAATATCGGAAATGATGACACAAAATCAGCCACTTCTAATGGGAAAGAATGAAATCAAGCATCCAGCAGAGCTCACGGCGGGAGGGAAAGAGAGAGACGAGAGAAAGGGTTGAGGAAGAGACACTTATTTGAGCAGTGGTTTTAGATATCAGTTCCCAAGGTAGAGAAGACCCAGCACCAGTATGAAGCCAGGTCAAACCTAAGAGCTGCAGCGCGGTGGGTTGTGTGGGTGGGTTT
Source organism: Scolopax mira (assembly GCA_004320125.1). Taxonomy (NCBI): domain Eukaryota; kingdom Metazoa; phylum Chordata; class Aves; order Charadriiformes; family Scolopacidae; genus Scolopax; species Scolopax mira. The sequence continues at coordinate 5,667 of BJBW01018874.1, read as the reverse complement.
TTTTAAAAGCGTTGGAATGAGGTCAAGAGTACCAGTTGCACATGAGTTGTTAGTAGAGGAACTCTTCATGTCAGGAAGCAACTTAAAACTGGGTTTTAGACTCATAAAACGTTTCTATCTATTCATATATATAGGAGGTCACTTAAAAATAAAAAAAAAGGCAACAGAAAAACATCTTTAAAATACTGTGTCAGTTGACCCTTCCCCCTCCCTCCCCCCCCACCCCCCAAAAAAAGTAGCTATGTCTCTATAATGTGATTCACATTTAGTTTTAAATTCTAGCTTTCACCATGGTCTCATAGAAACAAAACTTCTCTGCGAAGCACAGAACTGCTTTGCAACGTCAACAAATTCAAAGGAAAACCAAATCCTGCCCCCCCCTCCCCAAAAGAGCTTCTCAGTCAGTCACCTGCAAAAGATGGCTGCCGGGGGGGGTCGGATGCTTTTAGGTTAAGCTCTTTTAAAAAGAAAAGACAACTCCTCCCCCTTTTTCAACCGTGTGAACTAGGAGTTTATGGCATTTGTATATTTTCGAACATTTAAAGGTAAGGATTTTGTACAGTAATGATTAATACTTAAACATAAATATTCTCCTACATAATATACTAGTTTTTCTTTGTACATGCGGGGGGGGGGGGGGGGGGGGAAAGTATTTTCAACAAACATGGCACATGCTATATGCATTCCCTCCTCAGTAGCTTGGCTACCAGAGTTTGGGCCAAGAGGATAAAAAGCAAGACTTTGTGGCGGGTGGGCGACGGTCCATGAGCACAGTCTGGAGATGGAAGAAGTGGAGAGAGGGAGCTGATTCCTCCTCCGGGGTCAAGATGCTGATCTACTGAGTGCCTCAAAAAACCACCAGCACACACCTCTAGTGTAAACGTTAGCACAGAAGAAGACCGCTTTGTCACCTAGTGCTTCTGAGAAGCTGCTTCCCCACACTTTTTTTTTTTTTTTTTTTAAAAAATAGGTGTGAACAGCTGGTCTTTTTTTTTTTGTCTTTTTTTTTTTTTTTTTCAGCGAGAACAAACAATATCAGCCAGTAAAGCACATGACAGTTTGTCGTCGATAAAGCCACGCAACCTGGCACAGGTAGGGCAAAGAACCACAAAATAAAAACTCAGTACACTTAAGAAGAATCATAATTATTAAAAAAAGCATTAGGAGGATGTTTTTCTGTCTACACTGTACATACAGATGTTATGCTTGGAAAGCTGCTGTCTCGCCCAGCCATAACATGAGTCAACATTGCTTTAAAGTACAAATCCATTTGTACTTTACGACTGAGGAAAAAATAATTGTAATTATATTACAATAAAGTAAATTACGACTGAGCCAATTCACTGAGTAGTCTCCTGTTGAGACAGCGCCCTTGGAGCTGCGGTTTGTGCCGAGGGCAGGGCTGCAGGACCAGAGAGGATCCTGGAACACAAGGATTGGAGGGGTTAAGCGACCCAATCGGGGTGTTGGCCGAGGGATGACACGCTCTGAGAGGATACAGTGCTAATTTGGCTTCTGTGAGGAAACCACAGCCAACAACTAGGGGTGGGATCCTGCAGCGCCATCTCACCGGCTTCACCAGACCCACCCTCTGCAGCTCAGGTGTGGGGAGGAGGACAGGTAATGGCTGAGGACAGCTGAGGTGAGGCTCTGGGGACCAGCCGGAGCAGCAGTTGCTTCCATAAGTAAAGGACACTGAGCAGGGCTGGAGGGAGGAAAAAAAACAACAAAAAAAAAGCCCTCCCCCCCAGCAAGAAGTGTGTTGATGTGATCTCCATTTGCTTTACTTCGTGGAACGTACGATGATCCAGTTGTCAAATACTTTTTTCTCTAAAGAGTGAAATAGACTTTCCCCCTATAAGAATCCAAAAGCATCATTAACAGCACTTAAAACTTGGTTTGTGAAACAGAAAGAAGTCTGAATACAAAAATAATTCAAGCAGATTCTCTTTACAAATTGTATAGTGAATTCAGTATTTGGCAAGACCGTTTTTACTACGTAATGAGCTCCTGAGTGTTTTGTCTATTAGCTAAAACTTTTCTATTTTTCTTTCAGCCATAAAGCAAAGAAAACCATATACTCAAGTTATACTGAAGTCACGACTTCATTTATGAAAAGAGGTTTGACCAGAAACTCAGTGCAAGTGGCAAAGTTGACCGTTACTGTACAGTATCTGCAAGAAAATAAAATAACTCCACATTGCTCAAGTGGCACGAAATGGCTGTGCCAAAAAAATCGTCTATAATAAAATCTCAAATAAGTTTCCAACATTAAAATTTTATAAATAAGTACAAATCGAATGATATTGCTGAACTGCGAACCCAGAAAAAAAAAAAAATATTATTGTGTAACAAGTTACCAAACTAGTTCTAGCATCGAAGACAAAAAGGAATGTTGGAACTTGTTTATACAATAGAAATGAAAGCTTCCAGTTTGTAGGATGAGAAAAATCGAGGCATGCAGGGACTTTTGCATATGGATATATATATTTTATATATATTATATATAATATGTACAGTTTAGCTATAAAACTTTGATGTGTAAAGAAGCTGTCTTCAATGAAAAATTGAACATTCAGAGGAAATTCCTGAGTTAGGGTTTTGTGACATGGGCCACTGAGAAAAAAGCTGCGGTTGGGTCCTCAGAGGTGTTATGTCCATCCCTGTTAAGATTGAAATCAACATACAAAAACAGACAGTGTTGCCACTGCTTCGTTCCCTGCCTGAGCAAGGGATAGCACCATTGTGAAGAGAACTCCTGCTTGTAGAGAGGAGGGAATACTTAAAAACAGTATTGCTGCTAAGACCACTGTAGTGTGCACCAAAGAACGTTCTTCTAGACAACAAATGAACATTGCCACTGGCTGACTGAAGAACACCTGACCAGGTGTAATGTTAAGGTTACAAGTCACTAGGTGTAATCTTTCCTAGGTTGTTCATCTGTTGTACATTTATCAGTCATTTCCTGACAGAAGTCTACCGTGACCGTTTGGCTGCTCTGCTCTGGTGGAAGCTCTCTCTCGGGGTAAGTACCTGTGTCGGCTCCATCCAACCCCCCGCCGGCCGAGCAATTTTCCGAGATGTTGTTGGGCAGCCAGGGAGCTCCCAGTTGCACCGAGCCTTGCTCCGAGCAGCACTGCATGCTTTCCCCAACGCACTGGGAGGTCACCAGGCTCTGCTCCATGCCAGCTGGGGAGGGACTGATGGTGGTGGCTGGCTGTAGATCCATGGGTCTGAGAACGGGGCAGTATCGGTGGAGAGCTTGGATCTGTTCCGGGCTCTGCATGTCTCTACACACCTCTTGGGAAAGACAGGAGAAATTGTCTAACAATTCTCCCATGCTTGCTTTCAGCTGGTTCCTTTCTGAGAGCAGTTTCTCTTTCTCACACACCTGAAAAACAAAAAAGGCACCTTAGGGTGAAGGAAGGGCCAACCATTGGCTGCACACTGGGCAGGGATGCAGCAGTACCCGAGAAGAACACCAACACGTCACAGTTGTTTTTATACGGGCAGAGGAAAAGTCACAAGATATCAGGTATTTGACCACTGTGAGGTCTGTGTGGACTGCAGTTTGGGAAACATCTGGAGAAAAACCATTTGAGTTGGAAGAGGACAGAGACACAAGTTATTCCCCAAGAGACTGTTAGTTCCCTTTATAGACCAAGGCTGCTTGATGAACGATATAAAAAAAAAAAAATCCAAAAGAAATATTCTGATGGAGAAAAACCATTATCCATCTAAACAGCAAGAAGACAAGGTTTAGTTCTTGAAGTGAGGATATGTTTCAGAAGTTCAGTTCACCCTCTACCTGCTGGGCTGGGTGCACCCTCTTTGGCCCGTGTGCCACCTGAACCCTCGTGACCACTGAGAGGTGTGTTATTCAGAGCAGAGAATCTGAGTGTGTGCTCTGTGGCCTTCACTGTGGCTCATTTTCTTATGGCTGGGTTTGACCCAATCAAGAAATTTTTATGAAGACGCATGTGAAAACTCTGAAAGTTGGTGGGCTTCCTAACACACAGCACAAGCAGCTCAATGTCCTTTCTCCTTTGTTCCACTCAGGCTCTGCCTGCTGGGCTCCCAAATGTCCTCCTCTACCAACATCTAACTCAAGTGCTTTCAGAGTGTCACTGCGTCGCCGAGCTGCTCGAGGAGAGGGCAAGGTGAGGGACAGGACAGTACCGGTGAGGAGGAAGAGCAGGAGAGTTTGGTGGGACTTATTTTTTCATACAGGATTGAGAAACTGGGAAACTGTTGTTCTGCATCCAACAAAGCACTGGTGAAGGGCCCCAGCCCTAGCCAGCACAGAGTGGTGTGTGATGTGCTGTGGTGGGAGTCATAGAATCATAGAATGTTTAGAGTAGGAAAGGACCTTCAAGATCATCAAGTTCCAACCCCCCTGCCATGGGCAGGG
>BJBW01018869.1:17379-39006 GCA_004320125.1 Scolopax mira | reverse complement strand
AGTAAGACAGCATTTCCTCCACAAGTGTCAAACAAGTGTTTTCACCTTCTTGCACTTCCTGCTCTTCACACAATTACCAAAACTTTTGTCCAACTTAAATTTCTACTGAGCAACTGTGGTTTTATGTTGCAATATGACTTTGACCATTTTTAAGTATCACTAGCATTTGGTAAGTGATTTGTGTAAGGCGTTACATCTCTGAGAATATATAGAATGACACTTTTGTTAAAACATATTAAGGCAGACTCTTTTTAAACATAATTTAAGGTTCTGGCAGCACCATTACCTAGCTGTCTGAGCTGCAACTAGGTACCTGCAAAGAGAGACACTGATTTTGAAAACTTGATTTCCTTGTTAGATACAGAGAAGCTATAAATAACTTTCACTTCACTGTTATCGCTGCTCAGTGTGATTGCAACCCATTTTTAGATTGTTCCTTAACATAAAGGAATTCAAAAGAGTAAAGAAAAAAATATATTTAAAAGTGGCACTTTAATAAAAATCAAAATAAATATAGTGGCAAAAAAGAGAAGTTCACATGTTAAGAGAAGTGAAGTATAAACAGTATAAATCTTACTCACCATTAGGAAAAGCTAGAACACTGATGATTAGAAAGAAGAAAATCACAGAGAGGATACCCCTCCAAATATTATCCTCTGGGACAGAATCATCCCTGAAGAGACAGACAACAAAGTGTTAAAGTACATTATAAAGATGAAGTTGAAAGGCTCTGAAGGTATCATATAATTTAAATCAGGACTACATGGAATTAAGAAATAAGCATGCTGATTATATAACAAGTCAAGATAGTAACTGCACTGAATGATTTTTCACTCTGCACTTCTGGGTATCCCTTTATTGCAAGAGTTAAACATATAATCAATACACACAAACCATGCACATTGTTAGAAATCAATGCAGAAGCATTGACTAAATTTAACACAAGGTGAAAAAATCTTCCTGCTTTAATTTTCACAGAAACACCATCAAAAGAGCTTTTACACAGCAGAGACCTAGACCAAAAACTCTAGAAGCCTGGATGCAATTTCTAGGTTTCCCTCATGACATTCAACAAGGCCAAGTAAGAGGTCCTGTACCCAGGTTGGGGCAAACCCTGGTATCAGTACAGCCTGGGGGATGAAGGGATGGAGAGCAGCCCTGCCAAGAAGCACTTGGGGATACTGGAGGATGAAAAGCTGGCCATGACCCAGGAACAGGCACTCACAGCCCAGAAGGCCAACCTTACCCTGTGCTGCACCAAAACAAACATGGCCAGCAGGTTGAGGGAAGTGAATCTACCTCTCTGCTCTGATGAGACCCCACCTGGAGATCTGCGTCCAGCTCTGGAGCCCTCAGTACAGGAAAGACATGGACCTGTTGGAGCAGGTCCAGAGGATCAGAGATATGGAACACCTTTCCTATGAGGACAGGCTGAGAGAGTTGGGGTTGTTCAGCCTGGAGAAGAGAAGGCTCTACAGAGACCTTATAGATGCCTATCACTACTTAAAAGGGGCTTACAAGAAAGATGGGGACAGGTTTTTTAATAGGGTATGTTGTGATAGGACAAGGGGTAATGTCTTTAAAAGAGGGTAGATTTAGACTAGATACAAGGAAAAAATTTGTCACAATGAAGGTGGTGAAATCCAAGCACAGGTTGCCCAGAGAGGTGGTAGATGCCCCATCTCCACAAACATTCAAGGTCAAGCTGGATGAGGCTCTGAGCAACCTGATCTAGTCAAAGATGTCCCTGCTTACTGCAGGGGGGGGTGGATTAGGTGACCTTTAAAAGCCCCTTCCAACTCAAACATGATTCCCTCTGCTGTTTTGGTGCTGCTTGCAATCCCCTTAACTTTCCTTGGCCCGTTCCCAATGCCAAATGCCTGAGGTGAGTGCAGAGGCAGGGGGGAAATAATGATTACAATCAGCCTTTGGAAATAACGATTACACAGCTTAGAATCCATGTTTAACAGAGACAGCAAAAGTTAAAGGAACCAGGGAAAAATATCAACTTGCTTCTAGATCTATTAAGCCAAAACTCTGAATGAAATACCAGGTATTATTTGTGCTAATGTCATATGATGGCCAGAAAAAGAGATCCAAGAATTCAGTTTGGAAAGCCAAGGCAAACTTGACTCAGCTCTCCTTTCTCTTCAGACAGGTAGAATATAGCATACAGCAGCAAGAATAACACCAAAAAAAACCCCCCAAAAAACGCCCATCCAAATCTTCTAACCATTAATCAGCTTCTAGGAAACTTCAGAAATACAAATAAAAATAAACTTCAGACTATCATAAGCATAGCTAAAATTTTGTAACGTATCACCCACAACAACTCTAATTAAAGTTTTACGTAGTTTATTTACTTGAATATATTTGGTTTTTATTCCCATCTCACAATAGCAAAAAATTCCCAGCAAACTTTAGAAGGATAAACCTCTTCCTGGTAGAGCATGTCACATTTCTGGATGGTTCAGTAAAGAATAGATGACAACATAATGCACTCCACATTAGAGATTTGCTGCAGTTAAGAAATATTTCTCACTTTGCCAAATTACTTCCCTTTCCCTCAAAATTGAACCTTAACAGCTCCACAGCAGACTTTTATCATTGTGATGCATTTAAGCACTGTGTTAGTTTAACTGTATGGCAGGAAAAAATACATTAAACATGAATGGTTACTCTGCAGGCCTTAGAGACTCCCCACAGCATTATTATTTGTTTTAAACAAGCTCAGTACAGATTTCACAGTCATTTTCCAGCAGCATGCTGCACAGGCTGATGCTTTACACCAGCAACAAACCCCAAGTTCCAGAGCTTAACTCTGGCTCCTTATCTGAAGGGCTTCATGCCACCCAGAGCCAGGCTCTGATGGCTCAGGCAACAAAGCCATATTTCCATTTAAACATATGGATATAACACACACGCACGTGCTGTCATGGGTGCCACCAAGTGAGGGAATTTTATTTAATTTTTTTTTTTTTTTTTTTTAAGAGAGAACAGATTACTGGGGTCACGTCACTGGACAATTTGGCATAGCCAAGAAAGAAGTGAAAGACACCTTGATCACATCACTTAATCACCTTTGCATATCAGAATCCAGAGGACTACTCAACTGCAGGAAAGTTGTCCTAGTCATGTTGGCACCACTTCCTCCCCCAAATCAACAAAGATATATGCTGTTTTAAACTGCATTTCACTCCAAGCGGGTGGCAGAGGCATTTCGTTTTGGTTTGCAGATACCTTTCTAAAGGGATAGACACCCAATCTTCTTACCAGAGCAGGTAAAAACAGGTGAGAGCAAGAGACTCGTTACTGTGCACTAGTTAGGATAATTATAGGGTTTCCCCTGGAAGAACTATTTTGGCAAACATCAAAAGAAATAGGGAAGAAAAATAACTGTTGGGGGAAAGACGCGATTGCAACAAGCTGCAATCAGGAAAATATGCTAAATCATCTCCTTATTTAGCTTTAGGAACTTTGATGCTAACTTTGAAATATAAGCACTCATGCCACAAAAACAAGATTTCTAGTGCTTGTGTGGGAGGACAGAGGAAAATTCTCTCAATTTAAACACACTTTACCAGCGCATAATTCAATTCTGTGGCTTTTTGAGAACAAAAAAAAAAAAAGCCCAAACCAAGGCACATAACTGCATAATCTTTTTCACTCTCCTGCCCTTCTCCAGAGTACTACATTACACTGGCACACTCAAAAATGCAAACTAGTAAGTTTATTACATCATGAAGAAAAAAATTATACTCAACTGAGGAAAAAAATAGTCAAGATACTAAATTTAGAGTGCATGGGGAAAAAAGTATCTTTCATAAACTCCCCAAACCAAACCTAAAACGCACAATAATCTACTTTAATCAACTCCACTAATCAAGAGATGTGAAAGACAACAGCACTGCATCCTTATAGTTCTTCCTCCTACTTCCATAACCCCCTGCAATTCACAGCTACCAATCTCTCACCTTCCTCAGCCCTGTTGCTGCACTCCCCAAAATATTCCTTCCAGCACCCACCTGCTGGTTGCCCCTGGGCTCAAAGAAGACCACATCCCTCTCTCCAGGGAGGAAGAAGACAGGGAAAGCTAGAGCCACTCCAAGCCTCTGTGCTCCAGGGAGCAGCCTGGAAGCAGAGGAGCCTGTGTCTGGCTCATTCAGCAGGAAACAACCAAGGCAGCTGCAGCCATTGTCAGAAGCACTAGAGGGATGTGCTGTAAAAAACAGAATACCCTCTAGTCCCCACTTCAACATGGAGAAGTTAAACATACTCACATTTCTTTTTCTGGATGATTATTATTGCTACCTGAAGATTATTGCTATCTGAAGTTCATTTTCACCTTCATCTGTCAGCTCAAAGATGGTGTCAACTGCTCCCAGTGATCCCAAGGGAGACCCCACATGATGGCTTGGTACATCCAAGGAAAAAGTATTTTCTAAGTTTGTCTGAACCCTCACGTATTTCTGATTTAAGAGAATTATAGAAGAGACAAGAAAGACTTTAAGGGAAGCAGAATTTCCTCTGTCTGTGCTGAAGTTCCTGAAAAAATAGATTTTACTTAACAACATCATCATGAACGTACCATATAAAAATCCCCTGCTTAACAAAACAACCAGGAGAGCTACGGAACAACTGACAGCACAGGGGAAGCAAAGAACCACTTGTCACACCTTATGGGGAAGTCAACAGCACCTTGTGCCCCAGAGGAGGAAATATGAAGGCTCTCACTGGAGACTCAATGCAATAAACTGATGGCAATAAAAGGACACATAGTTCCCAACATGCTTAAAGTATCTCCTCCCTCCTGGCTTCTCCAAGAGTACATATGGTTCGGGTAGTGCCTGAAATAAGGCAACAGAGGCAGCACTCTGGTGCTGGAAATTCCTTCAATAGCTGGAAATAGCAGAAAGTGAGGATGAGGGAAGAAAAATAAAAAACAAGAACAGCTTCCATAACCCAAGAAGAGGATAAACAGAGAAGAGTTAAAGAGAAGTCAACAGGTATTTAAATATAGGAAGTGATGCAGAGCAGAGACAGACTGGGTGAAGAAGTCAGAGTTAGAAAGCCAGGAAGACAAATGGAAAGAAAAAATAGTAATTCTCTTAGAAAAATACAAACAAACATCCCAGAAAGGAAGCAATGTTCTTTGGGCCCAGAAGACTCCACATTTCTGAAACTGATGCTTGGCTCATCCTCCGCTTGAAAGAATTAGTGGCAAAATTCCTTTCCTCCCCCAAAGGTGAGCAATCAACTCCGTTAATCGTTCAGAATGATGCCTAGATGAGAATCCCTTAATAGCTTACAAGTTTGACCTAAATTAGCCCATCAGTGTGAAAAGTGATCAGGCAGGTAGAAACAGGGCAAGAGGAGAGCTTGTAGCAAAGGTCTCTAATTAAACACCAAAACACATAAACGTGTCTCCAATTTAAGATTTCACAAGAGAACCCTGGGATATTCTACCTTAGCTTAGGTCTTATTACTTAAGTAGGAGAAGGGATGTGTTCACCAAAAATATCTTCCTTGGGGCCATACACAAGTTGAAACAAGAAAAAGCACACCTTAGACCATTTGCAGCTACAAAATTTTGTTTCCTTATGCTGCTTTCTCAGCTCAATCCAGGCTTGACCACTATTTTCATAGATGATAAAAACTGTACATTTGTATCTTTTGATTAAGATAGACAGAATAAGATATACAGAAATGCCTATCAGGCCTAAGGACAAATAATAATGTTCTTCTGTCAAATGCAGACTTTGATCAACAAGACCACTGAAATCTACGATTGTGTACATACAACACCACAAAAGCCTGCATGACCCCAAAACACCATGCATAACTCAGCCAAAACCTGTCAGGAACCACCGTTTGCCCAGAGAATGGATGATTTAGCCTAAAGGACGATCATGATACCATCTTCACAGCCCCATTCAGTAGGAGGCAATAAAAAGGGTGCCCAACTTCAAAAAAAATATTGCAAGACACCCTTCGGACTGCACTGCTTTACCCTTTGCCTACAGATAAGGCTCCTGAAAATAACTGTGTTCATTCTTAGCATTATTTCCATGAATGACTGCAGCAGCGATCTCCAGATGGGGGTAAGGAGACCACTACTGGGGCCTAGGCCAACCTGGGACTGGCCACAAAACGTGTTGTATGAAAATAAGGACACAAAGCAGCCACTCCTGTCCCCCTGCACGCTTGGTAAGTTACCTACTCGAGTGATGTCATGGCTGGGCTTCTTCATAATCTAATAATAAAAGCCGTTTTTTGCCAACTCCCTGGAATACACATTCTGGTCAAGACTTTAACAGGCAGCCTCAAAATAAGCAACAAGTTCCCAGGGAGCGCAGCGGAGGAGGAGAACCGCTCTCCGAAGGGAGGGCCCCCCGAGCAGGGCGCTCGCTCTCCGGCCAGCTGCCCAGGCAGCCCCCCCTCCCGCAGAGCCCACGGCAAGTCACGGCCCGACACCAAGCCCCCCGTTCACCTAACAGGCCCCCACCCCCTGTCCTCGCCTCCGGGGGACCGACCCCAGACACCCCCCCACCCCCCCAACCTCGACCCCCGGGGCCCGGTAGGCGCGGCGGAGCGGGGGATCCCCCGCGGCGACCGCGCACCTGGTGAAGGCGAAGGCCATGAGGCTGAGGATGGTGAAGCTGAGGAGGGTGATGGTGTGCGGCCGGTAGAAGAACTCCAGCGTGATGTCCTCCACCTGCTGCTCGTTGATCATGCGGAAATGCAGGCGGTAGTTCACGTCGTCCTTGCTCAGGGTCCGGCTCCCCACACACGACGCCATCTCGCCCCCTTTCCCCCTCCCTCACCTCAGTGCGGCGCTGGTTCTCCCGGGGCGGCGCGGCGCGGCCCGAACCGGCCCGGCCGCCCGCGCCGCCTCCCGCTGAGGCGACGCTGTTGATGGGAGAAGCGCCGCACCCGCCTCGCCGAGGGGCGGAGCTCGCCCCGCGCCCACGCGGTGAGGGAGGGAGGGAGGGAAGGATGGAGAGAGGAAGGAAGGACGGACCGACCGGAGCGCAGCGAGGAGGGGAGGCGGAGCCGCACCGCCCACTCCAAGAGAACGGTAGGAAGAAGCCTTTTCTGCCTGTCCCCCCCCACTCCGCTGCCGAATAGCCTCGTCCGAATTGAGGGGCGGCCACGCACGTGGGCTGGGCCGCGCGTGGGAGCGGCGCGAGGGGCAGGTGAGGCCTCAGCGGGTCCTAATGGCCGCCGGGGCGCTGCGGCGGGGCCGGGGTGAAAAGGGCGCCGCCGCCGCTCCTCGGCCTCCCGTGGGCCGGGCTGGCTGGGTGCAGAGTGGCGTGCCTTCCCCCAGGCTATGCGGAGAGGCTGCCGGCTTGAGGAGGCCTACGAGGGGCGGCGAGCGCGGCCCGGCGTTCCCTAGGCCCGTGAGGTGAGGGCTCCGGGCGGAGGACCCTGTCCCCTTCCCGCTCCCAAGGGAACGGCTGTTGTGCACCGTTCAGAGCCGCCTGGCCCCGCTGCTCAGTTGTCACAAACGCCTCAAAGCAGCTACTCGGCGCTTTGCAGCGACTAATCGCTGCTTGAACGCTAAGGAATTAACGCTCCCGGCCTTGCCGGCGGGGTGAGGCGGTGCCCGCGCTGTTCCTCAGCCCTCTTTTTCTCCCGGCAGGATGCTGTGCTGAGGTGGAGGATGGCGCTGTGGGCCCGGCAGGCCTCCCGCTGGCGTTGCCTGCTGCAAGCGGCCCGAGCTGCTGACTTTCCCGGGAGGCTGAGGGGCAGCAGCACCGCACAGGCCTGTCGTGGGCTCGCCCCGCGGGCTCTGCCGCCCTTTCCAAACGACCTTCTTCTTCCGCGGAGGCTGCAGGCCTGCAGGCGTGTGTCTGTAGGAAGCTGTTCTCCGCCTGACGGTGCCAAGGATGGGTCCTTTCCTTCTCCTGAAAGTACCTTGCCTTCGCCAGTAAAACAGGAACAAGCAAAAGCACAAACATTACCTGATCTGAATGCAAAAACACTGTTTGAAGGTAAGAGGCCTTAGGGATGTCGTTTCTCCCAAATCATGGTTTCAGTATTACTGGTTCTCCTTTTTGGCCTGTTTATCTCAAATACTTACCTGAAGTTGATTACTTTCACATTGGTTGAGAGAAATTATTTTCTACTTTGATTTAGAGAATGATATAAATTTCTTTCCTCAGTTCCACAAAACTGTCATGAAGATTAAAGTCCTTTTATAATGAAAAAGTGGTTGTCAACAGATAGATAACTGTGGCTACAATCTTGGCTTTAAGGAAATCCGAAAGTTGTGTTATTATCACCAGTGAGGCAAGGATGTAATCTCATGGATTCGGAATAAAGGAAGCACTGTAGTTAGTGCTTAAGCCCCCTCTAGTTAATGCAGAATTCCTGAGGTCTCTCCAGCATATGCAGATATACCTTTGAGGTGAGATGAAGTTATAATGTTCTATGTTGCGTGTCAACCTGGACAGCTGTTTGAAGATGCTTTCTTTTTGAGCGTTTGCCTTTCCCTCATAGTTGTGCCCCTATAAAGGGATTGGTTTGTTATATTTGGGGTTTTTTTGAGGAGGGATGGGGAGGAGCAGCTCGCACAGCACAGCCTTTTGAATGACCAGAGATGAGCAACAGGAGGCAGCAGAGCGTGAAGCCTGCTGAAGCACTGCCCCAATGAGAAACACTGGTCAAACTTCCTCCTAAGGAAAGGAGATAGATACAGCCTTGGTGTTGTTACCCGGAGGAAATTGCCTCATTTTTCTCTCCTTTTGTATCTAAGTGAGGATAAAAAAAAATACCACTCTCTGAAAATAATTTTAGTGTACAGCGGAAGCTTGCTCTGGATTACTAAGCAGTCTTGTATGCTCAGATTCAGCTTTGAGCTCAGCCAACTTGGATCCTACAGAGCTTATTTTTGGGGTGGCTCAGAGCTGCAACTGAGATCTGTGTGTTTGTGCAGCTGGTTCTGGAAACAGTGCTGCACCAGAACTGACAGGTCAGCCAGCTCCTATGTGTCTGCACCTGCGGAGCAGTTTATCCAAGTGCCAGATTTTTATCTGCCAGCAGACTTACTGCTGTGTGTGTGGAGCGTTTTGCCCAGCTGGCAGTACAAATAATGGAATAAATGTAATTGCTAACTTTTTTTTTCTTTTCTTTTTTTTTGGGGGGGGGAGATAACTATTATATTCTTCTGCCAGAAGGTTCAAAGAACTTGGAGTGTCAAAAATAAGGGCATCTGTGCTTTCAGAATGGACCTTGGTGTAAATTGGTTTAGTCCTCAACAGGTTGAGAGGAAATACTTGATATTCATATAGATTCCTAGTGAGTTCTTATTAATGTTTAAGGTGTAAATGTTGTTAAAAACATTTTACTGTGCTTTTCTTTTCTGAGGCTTTGAGAAAGAGAAGTGGCAAGATCTCCAACGACTATTGAACTAGTCTATGCAGCTTTTTCTGGAACATTAGGATCTTCCTACTTATTTTGGAATCTGTCTTGGTACTTCTGGTGTGGCTTTGTTTTCTTGACATGGAAGAATGTTACCCCAGTCTCTAGGAGGTCATTGTGTGAAGGTACAAGACACAGAAAATCCCCATGGTGAAGAGTTTATAATTAGGGCTGTTGATCAGTAATCAGTTTGATAATCGAGGTGGGTGCTAGCAGTCACCCTGCAAAGCAGTAATCTTGATGTAACTGCTCTGAGCTCCTGTCAGTGGAAAAATAGATCAGTTTAGATAAATATTTTATTAAAAAACTGAGCTCTGTGGCGTGGAGCACTTGTTGGGAAACAAGGATAATACTGTTTATTTGGAAACAATGAGTAGGACACAGACCTTGATTTCTTTAGTTGTTAGAGGTGGTGGCAGTCAGCAGGCATTCTGTGATGGGTAAGATGATAGCTTGTTTGGAGTTGGCTGTGAAATACCTTGAAAGTTAAAACAACTGCAGTTCAGGCATCAGATTCAGAGGAGGCACAAAGTAGCGGGCTTGTCAGGTTATGAAAAATAATCTTAGTAGCCTTTGATGTGGATGTGATCGGGCAAGAATGCATTTGTGAAGAACTGAAAGAAGATTCTTTTTCAAGAAGGTGATGTGATCTGTTGTCTGCAGTGATCAAGGCAGCTGACTGAAGGCAGGCTTGCTTGGGTGCTGTGCTCACATTTGGCCACAAGAGCAAGGGTTGATGGGCAGTGGAAATGGAGCAAGGACAAAAACTGGGAGCAGAGTCTATGTTTTCAAATAATAATAATAAATAGGCTGTTCATCTTATGCACAGTCTTCTTGTGTTTAGAAATGGATTTTTAAAAGATCTGTATATCATTTGGTGGGAGCAGCATTGTCTTTCAGAAAATCCATTTGGGTCTTCTCTATTTGTTTCTTAGACTGGGATGATGTCTCACCTTCATCTGCTTTGGAGGAGATTTCTGAGGAAGAAGCCGTGCAGATCATTGCAGAACCCCTTCTTCCCCTTCAGTCTTCCACGCTCCGAGATTATGTTGATCACTCGGAAACGTTGGCAAAACTTGTCCACCTAGGTATGTGTGATTTTTTTCTTTATGTGGTTTTCCTATATCTGGAGCTTTGAAGATTATATAATGTGTATTTTGATCTTACACATCACCTTGTGAACTTCAAAACAGGAACTGTGACCAGTGGCTAAGAGCAGGGTAAATCCAGGGTAAATGGAAAAGGAGAGGGGGCTGCAATGCTGTACGAGTTGAAGACAAGGCTGGCTACCTTTAGTCCCTTAGGGCTGTGGATGCTAGAAGAAGACATCTCCCACAGCTTCCAGAGGTGGAGAACGCTTTGTGTAACTTGATTGGTCTCTCTTTTAGGATGGTTAAGGATGGTTTAATTTGCTGAAAAATAAAAAATAAAAAAATTGCAGCTATCTGTCATTGGAAGGAGAGTGGTTGTTTTGCAGAACCTTAGGGGCAGGGCACAGTAAACTGGAGAGGCAAGGAGGAAGGGATGGAAGAGAATCTTAGTCCTCATTAAAAAGCACTGGAATGTGCAAAAATAGATGAGTTCAAGGCTGCTGGCCACCTCCTTGTTTCCCAAAAGTGCAAGGAACAACAGAAGGAGATTGGAGAAATAAATATTTGAGAGGGGAAGATCTGGCCCCATGCAGTAACTAGTTGCTGTGTGTCAGCCAGTATCCAAAGGCACTTCATAGCAAAATTGTCTCCCTCCCTGGTATAATGGAACTGGGAATTCCTTGCACACGTACTTCTGTGCAAAAAGAGTAGGTCTCTGCATTTGGCATGTACTAGTGGACTTGATTCCTCACTTGATTTGTTTGCAGGATTCGCTGCAAACGTCTTCCTTCAATAAATAAACTTAGCAAAAGCATCTAAAATGACTGCTTATTTTATCTGGAATCTTTCCACAACACACAAGGTGTTGTGACCTTGCTGTCTTGAGCAATTGAAGTATGCTAAATCAGTGCAAAAAAGGAGTAGTCATAAATTTCAACATGCCTTCCTGAAACATTTATAGGAAGTCAGGTCTGTGTTTAATTAAAACAATATCTAATTTTGTTTGTTGTAGGAGTTGATTTATCCCAAGTGGAGAAACGTCAAAAGGCAGGTCAACTCTTACTGACTTTGGACTTTGAAAAAGATATAAGAAAAATACTTCTGTTTCTTAAGGATGTGGGTGTAGAAGACAATCAGCTGGGACCATTCCTGACCAAAAATCCATACATCCTTGGTGAAGATCTGGAAGCTTTAGAAACCAGGTAAGCCTTTTCCAGTAGCAGCAGGGTGTTAAGCCCCTTGGCTTGGAGATGTAGTTTCCCAATTGGCTTAACCTTGTCTGAACCTGTGTGGTTGCTGCTTCCTTTCTCCCAGGCTCCCTGACTCCATGTTCCTTTGCCTTCCCATCAGTCAGTGTTAACATATGGTGGCCATATCATAAGTTAACACCCTGATCCACCTGAAAAACTGACAGTTAACAAATTTTACTGCTCATACCCATCTCTCTGCCACAGAGGAAGGAGCTTGCCATCCTGTGCCATTTACTTTATCTGTGTCAGCTTAAATTCCAAAACGTTGGTCCCTGAGGCTTTACCTAAATGTATAGAACATAAACCTCTTCAGTCATGTTTTGAAATGGCTCTTCTACAGGATATGTCTACCCGTATCTTGTAAATTCTGCAGTAAAAGAAGCAGACCAGATCTCTTCTGTGTTTACATAGCAGCAGAAAGTTTTGGTGACCTTTTTTTGTTTTTTTTTTTTTTTTTTCCCATTGTTCAGCTGAAACTGAGCACAAGCCTACAATGAATTCATTTTTGTGTGTGTTCACACTTGTACGGCCCTAGTCTGGTTCCTCAGTGTCCCCCAGCTTGTCTGTGTGTGAGGGTAAATACCAGTCTCTTTAGAAGATTACAAATCTGAGGCCAAAGCATTTTTAGTTAGCTGCCTTCTGGAGTTGTTAGGGGTTTTTTGCAGTGTATTGGTCTATGTGCCAAAAATACCAAAGGCAGAGTTCTTTTTCTTTTCTTTTTTTTTTTTTTCTTAGAAAAATCATTGTGTTTTACGACCCCTTCTTCTGAGACTTTAGGGGAAACAAGCTGTTTTCTCCATTTACTATCAAACTTTTGTTTTCTGTATCACCCTCTCCCACTCCTCTCTGCTCTTTTCAATGTCTTAAATCTAGATGCTCTGTACTTCAGACTGTATTTTGTGGGGGTCTAGCTTATTAGAGAACACTAATGTCAAAAAATGATTCATTCTGAACATAAGGGCTACTTGAATGAAAGTAAACATTGAAGAAATAACATAACTACATACACATACTCCCCTTTCTCCAGCAGTGTGACTTGGAAAGTCAGAAGTTGACCAAAATTTGCTGATGTCAATAATTTCAGTTTTGTCTGAATCAAACTGTGGTTTTATATCTCTTGTTCTCTGTCAACAGTGGGACTTCCTATTTAATGGCAGTTTTTATTTCATTAACAAATCTTTGGTCCCTGTAGCTAAAGGGACAAGGGTGGTCAAAACAAGAATATTGAGGGGCTCTAGCAAATCTACCCAGCATGGTCTAAGATGTGTGTTGGAAATCTACCTCCTTGGTAGTGTTTTGGCATGTGTGTGTGCAGCGTGGCCCCATGAGTGCAGATTTTGACTGCTCCTTCAGCAGGTTTAAGCTAAGGTGGACTTCATCCTGCTGTGACTCAGCTACTGGAGCTGATGCTGGTCAAGCTGAGGTCTGATGGTTGTAGCTGTTAATATCTATTCACATAAGCCTGTCCTTGCACTGTTAACTCTGGAGAACTAGTTCTAGAGCTTTAAAGAGGAGGTTTGTATTTGTGGCAGAAAGCCTTTCACTTCTAAAGGAAAAGCTTCCTAAAGTTAAATAACTGGAATTAAAATATTCAAGATCTTTGAGATAATGTATTGTAATAATATAAATAATCTATTTTCTTTAAAAGTTATTCTTAATTCGTCATTTATCTGAAATAACCAAATATTGGATTTGAGCCCATGTTTTCATGAATCTGCAGCCACTTTCTGCAAAGGCCTAGGGATGATGTGGTGGCTTCTCACTGTTCTACTGTTCTTCCTTTGTGCTTTATGGAGACAAACAGCTTCTCTGTAGTTCTTTGCTTTAGTACTTTCTTCCAGATTTTTGCAGGTGGGATCCTATTAAGATATGAGAGACTTAAGGTACCAGCTCCAGACTAAGGGGTTATACTTTTTTTTTCCTCTTTAACTTACCTGTGTTTTGCAGTCATAGAGATCCTAGCTTTCTTTACTTAGCTATATTTGTGTACCTATAAGAAGCTTGATTCTAAAATGAAATTACTATTTTTTCTAATTCATACTTCCATTAAGTGCGTTGATTATAGAAAATAATTCCAGGAAAATGGAATTTTATTCATAAAATTACTCCAGACAGGTTTGCAATAATTCAGTATTTCTTTTGCAAAACAACCTCTGCATGCATGCACTTTGTAATAAACTTAAAACATCTTGGTCTTTAAAAATTCCAGCAAAGAAAGTCTTTCTGTTTGGCTCTTGCATACAGTAGCTTTCCAACACAGGAATCTGAAAATATGGCTTTTTGGAAACAGGTATATGAGTAGACTCATGGCTAACATAGACCTGACTTTTCTTCTTTCTCCTCTGTTCTTCCATCCTCCGTTCAGTAAGTGGCCTTTCAGAGACAATATCCAAAAAGAACCTGTGTAATTTCTAACAGTGGTTTTGAGTCTAGATGTTGGAGTTGCTTATTCTGTTTTGAACAGAGTATTTTTTTTTGCTATGATAAACATTCCAGCTCTCCTGTGAAGTCAGATTTGCTTTCCAGTGACTGTCCTGTGGCGCTGCCTGGGTACCCAAGTTGGGGCTGAACAGGACAATCCGATTTCTTCTTCATTTTCTGCAGCTTGATTTCTTTTTTTTTTTTTTTCCCAGTCAGTTTATCTCTGTTTGGCAGAGGTGAATGCTTTCCTGCAAGCTTTAAAGTAACTGTGCCGTGGAGGCTGTGTGGCAGGCTGTGAGGTGAATGTGTCTCAGATAGCTGTCTTTTGAAAGCCCAGTATCACCTTTGCATAAACACTTCGGTGCAGATGGACATGGTATTGGTTACATCACTCTGGAATGTTTTATTGCTATGGATTCCACGTTGCCAGGAAACAAAATACAAATTTCAATAGATTTGGCATTTGACTTCAGATAAACACTGTAAAAGTCAAAACATTCCATAATTCATAACAATTCTGACAGTTGCAAATCAGCGTCTGTGCTGCAGCTGCACCAGATGCTTTGTTTTAGGGTATTGTTAATGATGACTTAAAACTGTGAACATGTTACATAGAACTGCTGACCCCTGTAGTAGAATGAGGGCTAACCCTGGTGCCAACACTCACAAAGTTATCTCAAACCTTAGTCAGGTTATAAAACTGCACTTCTTTAATATACAGGTTTCTAGAGTCAGGTTATTACCATCTTGCCATCCCTCTTTTAAGCTTCTTGCCTTTCCAGGATGTGAAGAAATGCTTCAGGAGGGAGTCTTAATGACTTGTTAACAGAAAACAAATGAAGGGGAGTCAGGACAACCAAAAGGTTTTATTTTTATTCCGTTCATTTATCTATATTTCTAGGATGCTTGGCAGCTGTGCCTTTGAAAAAAAAAAAAGAATGGAAGTAGTATAGCACCATAGCAGCATTCAAAATATAATAGGATAACTTTTGAAGGGCCAATTGTTTGTTGTTGTGTTCTGCATTTCTCCCCCTCCTACCTCTCCTTGTCTCTGAGGCTCCATCAGCATTATCTGGAGCTGAACCTGCTACTTTCTTGTGTTGGGGTGCCTGCTCAGCTAAGAATTGGTCCTTTAGAGCTGCTTCTTAGATCTTCTATCTAGAGGATTTTTGGCTTGTGGTGAATTCATTTTGGAGGGTTTGTGGATAGAGAGGGAGTTTGTAGTGATTAGAAGGTATTTTTATTTTCTCTCCACGAGACATGATTTACCACATAGCCTGTCTTCTGCTCAATATCTGCTTCTGCAGAATATTCTGTGGTCTATTTAGTATCTTAATTACTACCAGATAAAAATCAGTTCTTGTATGCTTTAAGTTCATCTGACAGCAAATACTTCTGTATATACTCATCTATAACCAAAGGAAATGTTTTCAGATTGTAGTTTAGGGGTTTTTTTGCAAATTGTGTCACGTGGGTTAATCATGTTTCTTTTTATTTTGTGTGCTGTTGTTTCCCCCATTACTTTTTCTGGGACCAAGTAGTACTTGAAATAGGATTTCACTTTCACTGAATTCAAGAAAGCTTGGAAAAAGTTTTGAGTTGGAAAGAAAGCAAGCAATTTCTGTTAAACATAAAATCTTTAGTCAGCTCCTTCTCTTCTTTGACAACCAGATGTCTTGTAACTAAATCCTTGGATCAATGACTGAAAGCAGGGACTTATTGTAACAAAAGTAACTTCAGCTGATTTAGAAATGTCTTTTTGGACAATGTCTCTACAGATAGCATTGTTGTATGGTATTTCTACTCCAATGCTATTGGCAAAACAGGGATGTATGAGGTATAGCACTCTGTTCTTTCAGCAGTAGAAATGGAACTCATTAAAATAGCAAAAGGCTGTATATATCTTCTTGTCCATACCCTATGATGATCTATTAATGTGTTTGCAATCTAGGAGACAGACTGGTAGTTAAACATAGGTTAACATAGTTATCTGCTTAAGTACAGCTGGAAGGAATTAAAATCTGTCTTCAGTATTGACATTCTGCTCTGAGGTTTATTTTACTTCTAATTAATTGGAAGGGATGGTATTTTGCTTTTATGATAACTGCAGATTTCCCCCTAATTATTTTTGGCAGGGTTGCATGTTAATGCTAGAACATCTGTCCATTTATAAGATATCACTGAGGAATTTAAGCAAGCAACTGAATAAATGGAGGCAATAAAATTTTCATCACTGGATTTTATTTTGTTTTTGTTCTCTTTCTAGAGTGGCTTACCTAAAATCAAAAAAATTTGGTAAGGCAGAAATTGCTCAGATGGTCTCAAGAGCTCCATATTTGCTGTTGTTTTCAGTGGAAAGACTGGATAACAGGCTGGGTTTCTTCAAAAATGAACTTGGTCTCAATGTAAAAAAGGTAAAGACTATTCACTGCAGTCTTCAGGGACTTAGCTAGTGACAACTGTAAGGCCTTGGAACATGAATGCTTCAAGTGTTTGGAGATTATCCACAAACATTAATGACATTACCAACAGTAACACAGAGGGTTACAGGGTGACATGGTTTTAACTGTCCATGAGAAGGAACATGGACATCTAACATTCAAAGAGCCTGGAGTTCTGGAAAATGATCTGTTGCAGGTTATTGTCAAACAAGCATGGGTGTGTGTAGTTTTATTATCTGAGGTGAGTTAAAGAACTGAATCCATTGATTTTTGATTTTTTTGACTTCTAGAAAGTGAATTGGCTCTCTTCATCTCCTCAAGATACTGTAACAGGCTATTTTTCACCAATGAGTTAATCTGTATCAACTCGGTATCAAACTAGATGCCAAATCATCCTCTGCTCTCAACAAGGGTGACCCCTGGTTGCCACATTATGTGCTTAGGAGGTATTTAACACCATGCTTCAGAATCTGCAGAGGAGGTAGTAGCTGGACTTCTCTGGAGTCAGGGGACAGTGTTGTTTTCTGCAGTAGCTGGTGATTGCAATAAATGTCAAGTTCTAAGTGGAATCTGGTGTTCTTTTATTGGCTTCTATTTGCTGAACAGTCATAGCTGTCACAGTGCCTGCTCCTGGCCTTGCCACGCATAAGGTTAGATCTCTCTGGAAGAGGGTTTAGTCACTGCCTTGTACTTAGGGCGAATTACAAGCAATCACATGGCTGAGGAGTAGTTTCTTGTATTGATATAATCCTGTGGTCTACCCAGATCCTGAGGGAGACAAATTCCACTTAAGCTGAAAAAATCCTTTCATAGCCTCTTATCAGGTAGCATACTTTTTTTAAAAAGGTGGGAAGAAACAACTTGAGCACTGAGAGAGATTGAATACTTAAGCATGCGTTCTACTTTTGGGGTATGCTTTTACTCCCTATCTGTTTTACAAGAGCTATGTTATTTTTTTTATTTTCCAAATGATCGAATTTGAGTAAGCTTTTGCATCTGCTGCCTTGGGGTAGAGAGAGATCAAAACTCAAGTGTAAGTGCATCCCTCTTCCAACTGGGGGAAAAAAAAAGTTTATATGAGATCTCTATCTTTCTTCCATAAATGGATTCACAAACAAGTTCTCAGTAATAATCTTTGTGTGTTTTCCCAAATTGTAGACAAAGGATCTGGTAATTCGTCTTCCAAGGCTACTGACTGGCAAATTAGAGCCTGTAAAAGAAAATCTTCAGGTAAGCTTATTAGTAGATATTAAAAGTGTGTCTTGTATCCACACAGTTTAAAAGTTGTCAGAAGATAAAACTCCTGGAGGAGAATCGTGAACAGAAAGAATTTAATGAAATCATTTTAGTGGAGATATAAAATACCTGAGGATTTTGTTAAACAATTTCTCTTCCTCTGGAGCTTGCAAGCTTACAGCATACATGCAGCAGTATCTATTCTGTCTTCTACTCTGATGTAGGTCAGAAACTTCACCTGGGTTCCTTCCTGCCAAAAGTTGCTATCTGGTAACACAAATTGTAACCCATTTCTATACAATGAGTCAAAAATAGGGCCTGCTCCCTCTTTTTTTTTTTTTTTTTCCCTCCCCTTAATTATTATGTGTTTTTTCTAACTTGGACTGTCCATGAGGATTTAGGAGCAAGAAATGTGCAGTTGATTATTTTCTTCTTGGCAGGTAGCTAGTCTGCCAAAATGTGCATTTGACACCTATTGTCTGATAGCAGATGGTCGTTATTAACAACTGTTGGGTAAATAACTTCAAACCCACAGGGACTCCTTTCCCTTTTGAAAATGTAACTATGTATTGGTTTAATTATTGTGCTGTAAAGCCATCGAGGCCAAACAGCATGATGTAGTGTAACAATTTGAGAAAGCCCATTATCCTATAAGGCATAACTATGAATTAAAATATATAATTTTCAGACAGACTCACTGTTCTGAAACTATTAAACACTGGGAATCTTGCAATCTGAAATGTGTGTGTGGTAAGGGAGGAGACTGGAAAGTAGCAGACTGTTCCAATTAATAGTGCTTTCTTTTTAATGAACATTGTTTCCACAGGCTAGGGATTCAGCATACTATAATGAATGTGTTTTTAAGATGCTCAGTTTTATGTGACTATCTTGTCTATCTACCAAAAAGTGTAGCATCCTTATTTTTAAGGATGTTCTAGAGAGAGAGGAAGGATTTTTAGGTCCTCACTATTAGAATTTACTGATACTTAAAAGATCCAGCTTTTCAGGAGTTTGGATGCCCCAGATTCAGAATGTGGGTCCAGACCTGTATGTCCGAAGCTGGTGGTGGGCAGGCAGTGCTCAGAAAGTGAAGCCATACCAGCAGTTCAGAAGTGACCTGACAGCATCCTTCTGTTGAGAAATAACTGCTGCAGCTGATACTGGTTGTCAAAAGTGTGTAAAAAGATACCAGTCTTTGGACTGAGCTCCAATAAGGATGTTAATAATGTGGTCTAGGGATCTACTGCATATTAAAGATACATGCTGTCAAACTGAGTACAGTCAAAGCAACTTAAACTTGAGCTCACTGTTCCTGTCAAGACAGAGCTGTTCCATTTCACACTGTAGAAAAGAAAAAGCTCAAGATTCTTGCCACAATTCCCTCTACAGTGGGGCCAGCTATACATCTCCATTAATTTAACATCATGTCTTGCTCTGGGATGTGGTAAGTGACTCCTGCCAACTCAGGTCCATGGAAGACACCACTGAAGTGCAAACACATATCTTCATATGTGAATGCTGTCTTAGTTGATTAGTATTCCTCGTGATATGCAAATATTTATAAAGCAGATAAGGAATAACCAGGAATTGGAAGACCCGATTATAGTCACCTCTAGAAACAATTGCCTTTAAGTATTTGGAAGTCCTAAGGTAGATGCAAAACACAGATTCCAAGCCCTTCACTTTGCATTTGCCAGGCAATTTTGGAAAAGAGCTGCAGTCTTGGCACATCAAACTGGAAAAACAAAAAGCACCACCTTTTTGCCAACTGAAGAAGTACCTTGGTTGGATTTGAAAGTCTGCATAGGTAGAGTGGCAAGCATGCCTGCTTCATGCCTGAAACCAAGCTGCTTGTAAATGTCACTGGAGGACAGAAGAAATGGCTGAGTTACCAGACAGTTTGTATGCTGAATTCCTTTCTCAACAACTCAATGAACTGCTTGCCATTCTGCACTTTGGGAGGAGTGCTCATGATTTTATTGAAAAAATGTGCTTTGTTTTCCTTTTGTGGAAACCATAATTGAAATCAAGACAGTCTCTGAAAAAGACGTGTTACTTTAGACATTAACCAACTGTAAAATAAATTGAATCCACCACATATTCTACACATCTCTTTCAGGCTCAACAGACTTCAGTTGAAGACTAGAGGACTGAAATTATACTCCCTAGTATAAAAATATTACTTGGATACATTAGCAAAAGAAAATACTACATTAACAAAAGTAGTCACTAGTTATTTGATTGCTGTGTTTTACAGAGCTCAACAGCTCCACAACTAGAAAGTCAGTTTCTTTTGACAGCTTGGTATTGAAACTGATAAAAAGACTCTTAAAGGAGAATTTTTATGCTTGTAACTGCCATGTGTACTGAGACACAGCTTTTTGGTTCATAACTCAGCCAAGCTGAAAAATACATAGCATTCACAGAAATCTTCTTTACTTCATGAATACTCTATTATCAAGTTACATTTTAATCCGGAATGATAAATAATTTGCACTCTCTGTTTTGAGAGGAACTGGAGTGGCAGATATTATTGTGGGTTGCATTCTTGTTGCTGTGTGACAAAGGGTAGGAGAGCTTCACATGAGATTATTTCAGTGGTTTGAAGCTAAAATGTGCTCTTTTCCAGGTTTGTCAGATTGAACTTGGTTTTCAACGTAATGAAATTCAACAGATCGTGTTTAAAACCCCCAAGATTTTAACTGCAAGTAAAAAGAGACTCAGACAGACCTTTGACTACTTGCACAACATAATGGGCATTCCCCACCACATGCTTACTCGCTTTCCCCAGGTGAGCTGTTAATCTGGAAATAAGTTGTAGATGCTCTTTTTACTGAGGCTTCACTAATTTTGATGCTGGAGGTGGAGCCTCATTGCAGGTGGGACATGTGCAAATTCTTAACTTGTCTGTAGCAATTTAGTAACCATTGAGGATTCCATTGGGAAGTGTCCTTCTTGTCCCCTTGGCACATGTGATGCCACCACTACTCCCAGTCTTGTCAGTTTTCAAGTTTTCAGCAGAAGTAATCGTGCTCATCTCTTCTGGATTCACACAAGAGACATTACTGCCTGCTCAGGGAATCCCTGTACTGAAACCTTCTCTGAGCTCTTATCTGGCTAAGAGACACAAGGGAAGACAGGGCATGCAGAAGATATGTTTGTTAGATTACATATGTATGTATATATAAGCATTTATTTGGACTTGCCTAGTTAAAAAATAAATTTAATAGATTCTAGGATCTGAAAGTATAATTTAAAGGTAGAAGAAGTTGTGTCCATTAGGCAGTCAGGTTCTCAATGATCTTCCTATTGCTGCAGCAATAGCTAAAAAGTCACAGGAGTGAAAATAGATTAGTTTCTTCATTACTATCTTGGCTTTTTTCTATCTCCTCGTTACTGTTATTTCCGCATAAATTAGAAGCTGAAAGTATTAGTCACCTCATCCAATGCTTACATGCAGTCGCATTAGCTTCTTACAAGAAAAAAAAGAAAGCACAAATTATAAGTTCTGAACTGCAATAATTTTCTTCCTAAAGCAAGTGTAGTAGGGAATCAAACTGTCTAATCTAACTGGCTAAAAAGTTCCCCAAGTTTTTGATTACTTAACTTGCTATTTAATATATATCATTGCTTAACAGGGAGGCTTACTGTAATTCCAGTCTATGTGTCACTGTTGCCCTCCTTGACCACAAGTCTTGCTCGCTCACTTCTCAGTTGCCTTATTGTTGGCTTTGTGGTGCTTGACCATATTATTTCTCTTCCCTT
>BJBW01018869.1:0-17311 GCA_004320125.1 Scolopax mira | reverse complement strand
CAAGTCTATATGCAGTCTGGCCATTAACCTCTGCATTCACAAATGCATACCTGTTTCCATCTGTTCTTGCTTCTATCCTGAATGACAGCCATGCTGAAAATAAGAAGCATGCAGGATTTATTTTTTTTATCAAATCCTGTCTGGTGTTACAGCTGCTGTGGTAACCATCCTTCCTGCTAGCCCCATAAACTCTGGTTAAGATTTTTCCTCTGTCTTCTGACTCCGTCTTAAAATTCAAGGAAAGCAGAGGAGGAAAAGTGGGTTTGCTTTCTGTCCTAGTTCAAATTAGTTTGCATCCTCATGAAATCTTTCATTAGTGTAGTCTCTCCTTTTTAGTAAAAATGCTCACTTTCACTGCTGTAGCATTCATCTTTTCACTGTTATCTTCTCTAAAGCAACATCTCTCTTTAGTTTTACTGCTCAGAAATGCAGTTCTATCTCTGCTTTTAAGACTTCTTAGTTGTCCATCTCTTGTTTCCCCCACTTATCTCTCATTTTAGATGTTCCACTGATTCTTTTCTGTTTCCCTTACTATTGTTCTTGCCTTTTTTCTGTCTGAAATTCTTTCTGGGACAAATACCTTCAAAGATGGGTATTGCTGTGCAGCAGAAGACACAGCTTTGAACCACAGCACTGTGCCTTTTGGCCTCATTATGACAGGAGGTGCAGCCACTCACCCCTTCTGTTGCCATGTGGCCACCTGTTCATTTCTTCCTTATAACAGTGCTCATCTGAATCTGGCTGTATACATAAATGCTTCTGATAGTGTAGGGGAAATGCTTAGGTACTCCTGCTCCCTGTTTCTGAATGTCTCCTCTCTACTTTCTTAGCTGTGATTACATAAACATAAAATAATTATGATATATAAACAAAAAACCTAGCATGCTCTAGAGTTGTATCACTCCCTGATTTCCCTTGTGCGTTTACCTCAGCATATTGTATTGAAGCATTTATTTAGAATTATGATAATTTATATATAATGTAACCTGCCTGGTGTTTGACATAAATAGGAAGATGCAAAATACTTGTTTTCTTCCTAGATCTTCAATTTATCTTAAAAATGCTCTTATTTTAGATTCATCAAGGTCTAAAATTTAGACAACCTAAAAAATTCTTCCCTTTCTTCCTTTCTTAGGTTTTCAACTCAAAGCTATTACGAATCAAAGAGAGACATATGTTTCTTACATTCTTGGGAAGAGCCCAGTATGACCCAGCAAAACCCAGCTACATCTCTCTGGACCAGCTAGTATCCTTGCCCGATGAGGTGTTTTGCACAGAGATTGCCAAAGCTTCTATACAGGACTTTGAAAAATTCTTAAAAACACTTTAATTAGTAACACGTGTAAAAAGGAGTAGAATAAAGTTATGAAATAAACATATTTTATAAAACTGCTCCCTTTTAAGGTCTCTTAATTGCTTCTTAATTACTGATTTAAGAAGTTGTTGCTTATGGAGCGTTTGTAGGATTTAAAGGCTGACAGTGATGCTTTTATGGCAACTCAAAATATATTTCAGAAGGATTGAGTGAATATATGTTGATTGCTACTGATTAAATCCTTGTAATAAATTGCTACCTTAATTTGTAGTGAATGATGCACACTAATAGAGAAGTAAATTAAAGCAGGTTTTTTTTTTCTTTCAATAATTTCAGAGTTTTGGAAGATAAAAAAACTGGTTAGTGATTTAGTCCCTGTTTTCACATCCTCCCTTCCCAAAAATTAGAATAACTACTGCAGTAGCAAAGAAGTGATGAGCTTACCTGCTTTTATCTTAAGAGCAATAATGTTCTTTTCCTTGTATGGTAGAAAGAAGCACACTGTTACATATGTG
This sequence comes from Scolopax mira, assembly GCA_004320125.1. NCBI lineage: Eukaryota > Metazoa > Chordata > Aves > Charadriiformes > Scolopacidae > Scolopax > Scolopax mira. The sequence goes on along the minus strand of BJBW01018869.1, from coordinate 15,481 downwards.
AAGCCCCTCATGCAAAAAGGCATTTTCTAAGAGATTACAAACATGTTTCTTTGTGAAGCTGGCTGCTCAAGTTAATATCCTAAAAATTGTGCAGTGAAACTTGTTCTGAAATATCAAAGAAAATTGTCAAACTGAATCCAGGCACATTACAAAACAAAAATAAACCTATATATGCCCCTGGAATCTACAAGGAGCTTATTTTAAGTCACTTTTCTCCTCAGCTTGTTGAGGGGAAAAAAATTCTTCCCTATCCCAATGAGATTTGTATGGCTTTACTATACAAGTAACCATCCAAAAAGAGGGTGTAGTATATAATTAGTTGACAGAGTTACCTTACTCTTGCTCAGTAATAACAAATAATGTAAATGCCAACATTAGGAATTGTGGGAATATTAAAAATACTTAATCTTACCAGCAGATAAATCCTGTGAATAGAGAATTATCAAATGCTTCACAGTGTATTTGAGCAAAGTGAAGAAACTGACTAAACCCAAATGCTAACTTCCTGATAGTTCATTGTTTAGTGGAATTCTTTCAGTTAAAACAGTTCAGGAAACTGAAATCCAGATGTTTTCATTTGGATTTAAGCTTATTTAATGAAAAAGCCTCGATGTTTTAAAAGCTTGGTGTTGGAGCTTAAAATACCAATTTGTATGCAGATAGCAGAATAAAATTCAAAAGGTTAAATTCCCCTAATAGGTGGGAAACAAAGTAAGGTTAAAGAGACATTTAAAGAATGAGAATAGTAGTGATCTCTGGATTGGGACTTGGGTGTTTTATCCAAAATAAAAATCTGGAATTTGAATTACAACACCCAAGAAAAGGAGTGTTGTCAGAACAAGCAGGGTGCAAAATGATTTACTGGGACATCTTCACTTGAAGCACAGTAAAAAGCCACATTCATTGTCTGCATTATAGATCTGAGATGCTTTCTTTTGTCTTTTGGTCTCTCCCACTCCACTGGCATGGGAAGAACACTTGAAATCCTCTATTAATTAGACAGTTCTTGGTGAAGATGCATCTCAAATGGTGGCTGAAAAGTGATGGCTAAACACTTTCCCTCACTCCCTCCTTTTAAATAAAAATATTTAAGTCCAATATTCTTACTCTACTAAATACTAATAATGAACTCTAATCGTCAAACCATCTAGAAAAAATTAATATAGTAAAAATTAATGTTAATATAAAGTATGGGGGAGGGATTCTTAACGCCAAAGGACAGCTTTACTCTGCTGTCCTTATCACGATTTATGTTATCAAGTGACAAAACATTATAAAATAAATTATAGTATAAAATATGTATATTTTTCATGTCTCAAAATTTGAACTTTTAATTCCTTTAATATAGAAATGATGGTGGCTGCCAGAGTTAAAGCAGTTTCTTTGAAATGTTAAATGTATGAGCTTATGCCAAAATAGCTTCCCAGAAATACCATAAAGAAAGGAAGCAAACGATTTTATGGGAGTGCTAAAAGGAAAGGGGAGAGAGGATAGAAAAACTTTCTGAGGGTCGTGCCAAATACTTTTTGGCTTTAAGATGAAAAAAAAAAAAAATCTTTAGAAGAAATGTCTGGCCTAGAATTACCAAACTTATTGTACTCTGCTGTTGTTGATAAAGGCGAGCGGCCTTTGATTGAGCGCGTTGATTAATTGAGGCTTGCTGGGTACACTCTCAGCCCTGCCGTTTGCCTGCTTTTCTGACTGAAACGGCCTACTCTAGCAGTATGTCTGGAGTAATTCGACGTATTTATTGTATTTCTTTAAAAACACAGTGGTCTTTGAAGGAATGGCTGGGAGAGGCGGCCTCAGGAAACAGCCGCTCACCTGGCAGCTGCCGTGCCTGTGCAGAGAGAGGCCTCTGCTCCTCTCCGTGATGGACTTGCTGCTTTGCCTGCTGTGTTTTACAGACATAAAACTTAACATTTCTTAGCTGACATTCACCTTTACCCCTCAGTTTGCAGTTGTTGGGTCTTCACGGCGCCCAGTGACACCAGTTCAGCTGTCTCGACCGGCTGCTACACACACAGGGAAGCCAGCGTTTCTCCACCCGTCCGGTTCCCCGGGCTCGGAGCTACAGCCGTGGCCGTGCAGCCGAAAACGCGGGCACCGGGAGCCGAGGCCCGGACTCCTGTGGCCAAACACTGAGTCGCTGCCCGTTTGCAGAGACGCTGCGAGGAGCCCGTTGCCGTGTTGCTCGCCTTGAGCGACCGCTGATTAATCTTGGCTTAATTACCGATTATCCAGCGCCGGTACTTAAGACCGCGGTGAGAGTCACGGGTAATGGCAGTGTCCGTCCCCCGCGGGTGTTCGCCGCCCGCCCGGACAAAGCCGGGGACAAGGGGAGCCGGTGGCGGGTCCGAGTCCCCGCCGCGGCGGGGCGCATGCGCCAGCGCTGAGGCGGCATTGGCAGCCCCGCCCCCGCCCCCGGGGACGCTGCGGGTTACCCAGAAGGCAGCGCGCCGCGCTGAGGTCAAGATGGCGGCGAGGGCATCAGGTGAGGCGGTGGCGGTGGGCGGACAGGGTGGGTGATAGCGTGGGGCCGCTTTACCGTCTGTTTGCGGTGCGGGGCTCGCTCCGTGGCGCCCCGGGAGGCGGAGGCGAGCCGTGAGGGGAGCGATGGGGAGCCCGGGGGCCGTGTGCGCCCTGTGCCCTTGACGGGGGCAGCGGGGGTAGCGCTGGCGCGGCCCTGGCGGGCGGGTTTCCTTGCCGTCTCCTCGGTGTGGGCCACGGCGGGGGGACCCTGGCTCTGGTACCGGGGTCTTCCAGGAGCGGTGGGGTGCTCGGGAGAGCCCTTGGGCTGCTCCGGAGAGGCCCCGGGGATCACTGTCCTGCCCGGATGCTGATTCCAGGCTCAGTTCGTCTGATGTTATTACTTCTTAAAGTACGAAAGAGTGAGACCTGATTAGGCCTTATCAGGTTTTGGTATCGCATGTAGGACTGGTGTTATGGGGTGACTTAGTGAGATGGTTGGCCTAAAGTCGTGGAAGATAGGTTGCCCAGGCTGCATTGCCCGTATTGTCCCGTTCCGGGATTTCTAGACCCCTTGTGGAGTGACTTTAATGGTATCTGGTACTGCACTGTACTCTTGATTGCACGTAAAACCAACTTTGCTATCCAAAATCACAGGTAAGGAAAGATGAACATTTTATATGTAGTGTGTTTCATTTTTTCTTTTCAAAGCAAATGGTTTTTTGGGGGGGGGGTGCTTTCAGTCTTGGCTTTCCAGATGACTTTGACAGCTCTTTGAAAAATGAGTCTTTGGAATAGTATTCAAGTAATGAGAGGAGAGTGAAAGGTTAACAACATAACTATATGCTGTCCTTGAAAGTGAATTAACCCCTAGTGAGAGCAAAACCATCATGCTTTTCAAATTGTTTATGTAGAGCATCGTGGTTTTAGCTCAAGTAAGAGTTATGGAGACTAAAAATATTGGTGCTGTCTTTGACAATGAACTGTTAAGCATTGTTCCAAATCTTAAAGCAGTCTAATACTCAAATTTAGTGAAACACAGATGAAATTATTGTACGTAACAAGCACTCATTAAGCCTATTCAGTTTCAGTTAAGGGGTGCTGAAAAGCAGAGAGGCCAAGTCACGTATATTCGGGTTCAAACTTGATGTTGTGTTGCATTACTACACCTGAAGGAGGCCAGCAAATATTTGTGTACTGTCAGAGTAGTGTGTAAATGTTGAATTTTATCTTGCTGTGTAACTGATGATGGTCACATTCAGTTGCAGGAGGTGGCCGCCTGATAGACAGGCTTCGCAAATGGTATTACAATGCAGCTGGATTCAACAAACTTGGTAAGTGTTTCATTGAGTTTTAAAGACTCTGCAAACATAACAGTCATCAAACCAGTTGATGTATGTAGTTTTGTTTTTTGATCAAAATTACCTACTGCTTTTGTGGGGAAGAGGTTAGCAATATCTTCATTACCTAGTAATGAATCGGTAACTGCTCTGTTATTGCTGTGTTTGCTTGTGTTTTCAGGGAAATAACTTCTAACAGCTAAAGTTAAGAAGGAACAGTTGAAAAAACTTTCACAAAGCAGTACTGAAAACTTGATTATTTATGGTTTCCCACCAGGTCACTTTCACTGGTCAGTATCTTCTAACCCAAAGGCTGCCCTTGAGGCTGGAGAGGTTCCCACTGAGAGCAGTCAGTCTGTCAGTGATACTTATGTAAAGTATCCAAAGTACAAAACAGGATTTAGTTAGTTCTGCCCTTTGTATCACCATAACTTTACTTTGTGTCTCTCTGACCCATGCAATGGTAAAGGAGTAAAAATAGCGTTGCCTTCATGGTATTGTCATCAATTTGTTCAGAGTTCAGATGGCAGAATAACAAGAGAATCTGAATATTCAGAGGCTGTAATTTACTGCTGACCACAAGAGCAAATAACTTACAGAGGAAGTTAACATACATGCCCTGGGAAAGTCAGGAAAACATTGCAGGGCATCTGTGGTGGAAGAAGCTTACATCTTTCCTCCAGAGATACAGTGCTTAGATGCTCTTTTTGTATCTGTGCTGAAATTTTTAAAGATATTAATGCTTTTTGCAGGTTTTTTTGGGGATGCGAATAAAACCTGAGGAGAAATGTCAAATTTAATCTAGTGATTAAACTAGCAGCCGTGCTCCCTGTGCCTTTGAAATAAATTACAAAACTGAATTCAAGATTATGTAGTTCAAAAGAAATTTTTATTCTATCAGGAGTCACATAAAATCAAATTCTTTAACCACAAATCAGTAGGTACCCTTGTAGTGTGCATCAATCTTGTAATGTTACATTTTGTCCTCTGTTGTTAATGGTGAAATTTAAAGCCAGGTTGGTTAAATTTCAGGAATCCTTTGTTCCACAAACAGTGTGGGAGTTTTTTTTCTCCCACAAGGTAACTTCTTATTTGGGGTGGGAGACCTGCCCACACACAAACCTGGCTTAATGTAATAGATGGAGATCTAGTCACTATGGATGTGGAGTTTAGAGAATAATTCTTCAGTACTGAAGGAGTCACATCTGTGGTTGAGTGACTCTAATGGGTCCAGAGGTCTTTAACCCTTTACCTAAATGGTCATCTTACCACTCAGATCCAGAATAGTTATTGTTCTGTATATATATACTCTTATAAAACACATTGTATCAAATAACCATTTTCCCCATTCCTCCTTAAGAAAAGGACTAAAAGCAAGTAAATAACACGTGTGTAACCAGTGTTTAGAGTTTGTTTGCTGTGAGCAATTAGTGGTTATCTTCTCCTAGATTGGTTTGGTTTGGTTTTTCACATAATTTTGCATTGGAAGTGTTTTGCCTGTGTTATGTAACAACACCTGTGTCAGTCCAAAGTCCTACTTAAGAATATTTATTCAGTGATACTGTAAAATCTTTTTGGCACAGGGTTAATGCGAGATGATACGTTGTATGAAGATGATGATGTAAAAGAAGCACTGAAGAGACTTCCAGAACATATTTATAATGAAAGAATGTTTCGCATAAAGCGAGCACTTGACTTAAGCCTGAAACATCAAATCCTTCCAAAAGACCAGTGGGTGAAGTATGAAGAGGTGGGTGTATGGAGTGTTTCCACGGCAGAGGTCTTAAATGGCACTGCTGTGATTGGTTTTTGGGACTTTCAGCCTTTGAAGATTGACACACTTACATATTCAGCTTTTGATCGCTGTTTAAAAATCTCTATTTTTCACTGGAAATTACTTTTTTCTCCCCTCAAGATGACAAAAACTTAAAGTGCATCTCAGAGCCATTGCAGAATGTTTGTATTCAGTCAAAATATTTCTTCTAAGCTATCAGATAAAGAACTGCACTGTAACTAGTTTGGTGTTCTTATAAAAGGTTTATTGCTTTTCTGGTGAATGTCTTAATTTTATAGGAAATCTCAAGCCAAAGCTCTTATTCATGAAGATGCCAAGGAAGGACAATTTCATAGAATCATAGAGTCATTTAGGTTGGAAAAGATCTTTAAGATTGTCAAGTCCAACCATTAGCCTAGCACTGCCAAGTCCACCACTAAACCATGTCCCTCAGCACCACATCTGCCCATCTTTTAAATACCTCCAGGGATGGTGACTCAACCACTTCCCTAGGCAGCTTTTTCCAGTGTTTGGTAACTGTTGTGATGAAGATATTTTTCCAATCTAAACCTCACCTGGCACAACTTGAGTAAGTTTTTTTGTTGCCTTTGAGGTAGTTGTAGGGAGTGATAAGATCTCCTCTGAGCCTGCTTTTCTCCAGTTTAAAAGGACCCCAGTTTAAAAGGAAATCTATCATTAAATAAGTATTGTCTTGTAATTTGAAGAACAAACTACACCTTCTTTTTCAGATGTTACTGATTATTTTTTTTGTAGTGGATTGATTCACATATTTTGCATTACTATCCATGTCAGCTTTCTCCAAATTACCAGGCAGAGAGGAACCTTATCACTAAACTTTTGACTGTGGGCTAGTCCAAGAGGTTTATGTTTCTCTGTTATAAGCAGAGACTGTTTCTTGTGGTCTTATTGTTCATATTTAGGTAACTGTTGCATTGAATAACTGGTTGCATAGTTCCTTAAGCAGCAGTTTGGTTTGAAAGCATTAAACATGGTCAAGGTGTTTCATAGAATCCAAGTTACCATGCTATTTAGAAGTTAAATAAGTTTCTCCAGAGTATTATACTTGGATTTTAGACTAAATAAAATTGTTTCTAAAGGTATAGCTGGAAGTGTGACTTTGTAAACGTTGGCAAGGCATTAGGAATTAGTGGTTGCTGCAGTAAAGAATTGTCATTGCAGACTTGGCAGATACAGTTTACTTTTTCAGAGTAAGTAATGTTAATTTTTTTTTTCTTTTTGCATTGGGTTTTAGTCAAATTTGAGGAGGAACGAGAGACAAGGAATCTGTAGGAATGGCTTGAGGTGTTTCTGGACCTGTCGATAAGTTTAAATATATTCTCTTCTTCTTTTTCAGGATAAGCACTATCTTGAACCATACCTAAAAGAAGTAATCCGTGAAAGACTTGAAAGAGAAGCATGGAACAAGAAATAACTATTGAACTACTTCATGCAAATATCCACGTATTTCTGATATTTTTAAACATTTGGTTATAGAAGCCTACGGGGAGGCAAATGTGAGGCTGAGGAATACGGTTTCAGCTCGTTCAGTGAATCTCTTCATCCAACTAAAATAAACATGTCAAAGTATAAAAATCTACTTGGAAGAGTTCTTTGTAAATGTTAACAAGCTAACGTGCAGATCTTTCCTATGAGTATATACATTACATATTAGCTGAGTGGTATGCAGTCTTCCTTCCAGCTTTTTATTTCTTACCTTTTTAGTAAGACAGCTGTTTTCTGCAGTTGTAGGGTTAAGTAAGAAACATGCCAGGTTGTTGGTGCTGGTTGCTGTATTAAATTAAAAAGGCGTTGCTTGTTTCCTTCATCCCTTTTCCCTGGAGAAAACAATACTGGAGCAGTGCTTAATGTTACAATGGCATCATGAGATAGCAGAATGTAATATCCTGTGCATCTAAGCACATCCATATTACAATAATGTGATTCTTTTGTCATAAAATCGTGAAATGTTTCACTAGCTTTTTATACAATATACATTGGTAGTCCTTAAAAGACTATTTTCATTTAAACCCATGATTGTCTCGTTTCAGCTTCTTGAGAGTTTTAACCTTTTAAAAAGTAAAAGTGCTATACTGATGTGCTTTCAACTGTATAACTAACTTCCCATGGCCTAAAGCATGCTATTGTTACAGTAATTGCTATCGAGTAGTTTAAACGATCAGACTTAATGACATTAGACATACACATGCAATTCAGGCTCTGCTTAGAAACAGAAGGAATGCAGTTGTATCCAGAAAATACCAGCCAGTTGCTGGCTGAAGATCTTGAGTTTAGTCTTCCACAGTTTAACACTAACGTTAATTTAAGACAGATTTTGGTATTACGTGCAAAATACAAAGCCTATCATATAGCCCTCTCTGTAAAGAATGCAATCTCGTGTGACAGTCCCAAATTTGTTTTTTTTTTTTTCTTTTTGCTATGTATGCTTGTCTGCTAAATGCAAAATCCATTGACCAAAAGGTAAAGCAGTTTGGGGGGAAAAAAATTACGTAAATATGGAGCAAAACATATTTCACTGAATTTTTTTGGAGTTGGAAGGGACCATAGAGATCATCTAGTCCAACTCCCCTGCCAAAGCAGTAGTTTTGAAGTGGTATGACCAGATAAATACAACGTGGGATTAGAATTTGGAGATGAAACTGTCTTTTAGCTTTGCTCATCCCTTGGTTGTTAACCTTTATCATCTTGCTTCAGTTGCTGACATCTGTAGGATGGATACAGTGATCCCTGGGTGAAATATTGATGTCAAAAATTCACAGGCTGATGCTGTAAACGAAAATGCTGCAAAAATATCTGCATGACTGGTATTCCTTAAAAGTCTTTATGGAGATGATATTAAGAATGTGAGGCTTCTTTTATCTCCTATACTAAAATCTTATGATTGAAGCATACATAATTTGATGTATTTTCTTCCAAGAGTCAAATAGAGCCTCAAGCTTCACACTTCTATTTATGGTATTATTAGAATACTGATTTTTTTTTTTAATGGAATTAGAGCTATTTCATTATCTGTTAGAATAATATTAGAAGACTTAATTATGTAATGGAAATAGCAACTTGAAAGTTGGACCACAGCTGGTCCAAATTCTACAAAAGCTAGGATTTTGTAGAAATGCAGCATCTCCTTCTGTGACCGCAGGTTTAGATTATGATTAATGTGGTTCAAAATTCTTTCAAAAATTACTTGGTTTAGAGAAAAGGGTTTTGTTGACATCAGGCACTTAAAAAAAAGGTTGACCTTGGAGTGGAGCGCGAAGCAGCCATGCTCCAGTTGGCCTAATGTGTCTGAAATCACTGACCCCTTCCCACTCAAGTCAGAGGCAAGTAGTAGACATTAATAAAAGAGACTTTCCAAGTGATCTCTGTAGCAGTTCCAGGGGAGGAGAGAAAAGGAAGCCCTGGCAAGAGCTTGCCAGTTCCCTGAGGCTGGGTTTGACAGCTTTCATTTCGACACAGTTTCAGAGGCTGCCGACTTGGATTGGTCATTTTGAACTTTAAAGTCCCATCATATGCAGGGATCTGTTTAGTTGTATCTTAGAATGATGTTTGTAAGGAAAACGTGTTTGTTGGGGTTTTTTTGGGAGGAGAGATGGGTGTGTATTCTTTGAGATGTTTCAGAGAGTCTAAAAATAGTGAGAAATGGGGAGGAGGGAGGTGGGTGTAAGAGAGCTGTTGCCTGGGAACCAGGAGCTGTAGCAGCTTTGTGCTTGAGACTGTAAATTCTTACCTAGAATGTGCAACGTGGGGTTTGGGTGCTTGTGCTACTGGCTATTGGATGGGTAACTGGGGAGACATTTTGTATTTTACCCTCTTGTGTGCACACTGAGCTATTAGCATTTTGTGTGTGAAAGATCTGAATCCTGCTGGTGACAAGTTGGAGGGTTGGTGTGTATCTCTTTTTTGAATCTTTACATTTATCCTGAAAAATATCTGGGATGGGAAGGAATAGACTTGCAAAAAGTAGGGATTTTTCAGATCTGGAACTTCCTTGTAATGCTTCCATCCTGCCTGTGCAGCTCTCTGTGGGGTCCTGCCATGTTCCACGTGCAGGTTGTGTGTTCCTCTGAGCAGTCCAGAGCTGTGCAGCCATGAGCTTGCTGGCTGCAAAACTGCTCATTTTAAGGAAAAGCTTGGTAACAGTTCCAGGGGATTGAATTGCTGGAGGTGGAAAGAGAGTCTGATGATGAAGGAAGGAGCATTCTGGTTTGGAGAACTGGGTTTTCTTTCTGCTGCTGTCACGAGGTTCTTCTGTAACACCGAGCAGGACACCTGGTTCACAGAAAACACGTTAAGTTTTTTTGCTAAATGCTTAATATATGGTGCTTGGGGCTACCCCTGCAGAAGCTCAGGGTAATTGCATCTATGTCTAGGTTCAGTAGATGAAAATATGAGGTGAAAGTGTCAGAATTCATCCATACACAAGTGGTGGTACAAGGAGCAAATCTTACAGGGCTTCTCACAGACTTGAGAAAGATCTCACCATCCTAATTCCTCTGACGGGAAGTGCAGAAATAACTACAAAGAAGTTGATGCATTTGTGGCTCGTAGACAGGGCTGAAGAAGATTGCAAAGCATTCCAGAAGGAGAGAGGGGTTCCTGCTGGGAAAAATGTGAACCTGTAATTTAAGGTCATGTCATCATGCACAAGGCAACAGGGCATCTAGCGTTTACGAACTTGACTTTTACACTTTCATCTTCATTTAATGTAGCTTTTTGGATATAAATTCTATACAGATACTATAAATTACTGAGGTCTTTATGCAGTTTGAGTTGCCAACATCTTTAGCACATCAAAATTATGTGTCAAATTAAGAGAGAGTCTGAGTTGATGTTGCTAATCCTGTAGTTTGACAGTTTTAGTTTTAATTCATTTTCACCCCTTTTAAGCCAACCTGTGCTTCACTTAAAGTTCTTTTATTAAATACATAGTGAAATATAAGAATACTTTTTGATTGCTGAAGATCGTGTTTGTTATGGCAGACTGATTTCTTTACATTTTGAGTCGGTCAACCCAGAAACAATGGATTTTTTGCGGCACTGTAACAAGAAACATATGTTTGTTTTACATCCAACTTCCATCCGAAGTAGAGCTACAGCAGATATAAATCTCCCAAGAATTTTTGATGAAACATCATGCTTGTCATTATAGTGGAACTGTTTTAGCATTAATATGGTAAATGCATTCCTACTTGAAGCTTTTTCTCTCTAGATAGCAAAGGTCAGAGATTATCTTCAGGATTTCTGCACAGTGCTGCTGTGCCCTTGCTGTCACTTTTCATGGGCTGAGACCTTGGCCGGGCTAAGGGCTGCCCTCGCAGTGTGGAGCAGGCAGAGGAACCTGAGCCACCACTGCTCTGGGGCAACACCAGGGCTGGAACTCGGTGTCCCACCTGGTATGTGGCTGACTTGAATGCTTTGAGTGACTTCTCTTAGCCTCTTTCTGCTGGTCCGAGGGGCTAAGATCTTGAGAAATCTGTTGGCAGCTGTCTCCATTGTAAATAATTTGGGTTAGCATCTAAGTACCCTTGAAGAACTGGGCCTCCTCCCAAAACACAGTTTCCTCAAACTCCTCCGCAGGCCATGCGGAGCTGCAAGCTTCCTCCTGTGCAGTTCTCTAAATCCTGCAGTGTCAGATAGTTCCCAGCTGCCCCAGGATCTCAGTACTGGTGGTGCTGGGACTAGGCGACAGGCTGGTCTGACACCCCGGGGTACCAGAAATCATATGCACTCCTGCTTCCCTGACGAGGTGGGAGTTCTCATGGTGTGTCTGGAGAAGGAACCCTCAATGCCTCCCGTGTTTTGGTGATTTAAGGCTAGTTTATGCTGGTGGGCTGTGGGCTCAATTCCATTTTCTTCACAAAAAGGTGTGGATTCAGTTCCCTTCCCTGCGAATGCTATAGTTCTCTAGTGAACATCTTTTCTTGAGTGGAAGTGTTTTCTGGAAGGGGCTGTTCCTTTCACTGACTGTTCTGCTTTGAAAGGTCTAATTAACTGCACCAGGAGAGACCTTGACTTGAGTAAGTTGGTTAGAGCTGTTTTCTAAGATGGTTTAGAAGCTGCTTCAAAATAAGGACAATACCTGACTCCACTTGGCTGCTCGGGCAATTGCTGCCCACCAGCTGGTTGTCTTCAGTCACATCTTCTGCCCTGCTTGGCTCTCTCCTGTGGGACCTGAGCCAGCCCTGGCACCTGAATCAAGCAGATAAGCCAAGGGCGTGAGTGAGGAACACAGAGTGGGTGAGGGACTGTGTTAGAACCAGGGTTAGGAAACCACATGCAAAGATTTGGAAGAAGTGTAGGGGAAATAAGCTTATACCTCAATGCCCTTTGCCTGCTTTGGGGATGAGGATGAGATGAGGCTGGGGCAGTTGCATGTGGACTGAAGTTGGCCTCAGGGAAGGAAGAGAAAGAAAAAAGTAGTTCAGCACGTTTTGGGAAATGGGACCACTGAGAAGGACGGCGAGGAGAGGTGTGTGGTGGTTTGGCAAAGGCCACTTTGTGAGCCACTACAGAGAGTGATGGCTGTGCATCTGAACTTTAGAAGTCCCAGGTTCATGGCGCTCAATCAGGCTTAAGTTTTTCCTAAAGGATACGTAAGTATCATCCATTGAAGTGAATCATGAGTGGAACCCAAGCTGTCCTTGTTCTGCTTCTGGATGTGACCTGAGTGTCTATCTCCTGGGGCCCAACCTTTCCATGAAAACCAGAACGGTTACAAGATATGGTCCCAACAGCTACAGGGCAGGCCTGGGTTTGGGATGCAGTGACAGAGGAGCACTGGATCTTTCTCTTCCAAAGCCCAGCAAGTGCTGGAATGGCTGTTGCTGTTTTATGAGAGTGTGCTGCTTCAGTTCCTGTGCTGAGGAGGGATCTGGGGCTTGAAACCCGATCAGAAAGAGGTGCCTCAGCACAGCTGGGCCGCGCTCTCCTCGGCGGTTCCTGAAGTGGTTCCCCACTGGCCTGGGCCGAGCTGGTTCTTTGTGTCTAAATCTTCTGGATTGCATGGGGAGCCTGGAGAGTGAGACGTGGAGTTAAGCGCCGCTGTGCTCAGTATTACAACACCTAAGCCCTTTTATGAAGCCTCATACTCCCGCTGCGGCCCAGCAGATTGAAATGATTGTTTATAAGCAGCAAAGTTCAGAGTCCGAAGCTCAGATCTCTTCAAGGCACTTCAGAGGGTGAGGGTTTGGTGGTTTTTTTTTTTTTCCTGTCTGCAAGTTGTGCTCCCCGGTGGAGTATTAGCTTAAAAAGATACTATTATGAAATACTCGTAAAAGCAGCGAGATATGTTTGATTTACTTCAATTAACTAAAAATTCTCCAAATCTTCAACGTTTCTCAGCTGTGGTCCCTGACCCTGAAGAAGAGGGAAGGAAGAAAGCTCCTTTAATTTTCCACGGGTGTGTGAGCAGCTCTCCACTGATGCTTCTCTGCCTGCTGGAGCTCACCACCCTGTCACGGCCAGCTTGGAGGTGGCTCTGATAAAAAGCAACGTGTCTTCTGCTGCCAGGTGAGGTTTGGCTCACACTGCAAGAAGCTGAGGGTACTGGAGAAGGGGTGAAATCAGCATTTTAGGAGCTTTATGGAGGCAGTTGTCCCCACCTAGGAGCACTTAGGGCAAAGTCAGGACTGGGGTCTGCACTGGCAGCAGCCAGAGATGCTTTATTTTTCTCCCCCCCAAAAAATTCAAGGGAAAAAGTAACACAATGTATTTCCTTTCAGAAGTACAGCTGTCATATGGAGAGACTGCTATATCCGCTATAGGCCTGGTGATGTGATTATGACAGATTAGACATGTAGATCTGTGGTTTAACATTGGCACGTGGCACCAGGTTCTCCTGGCTTACCCCAAGGAGCACTGTTATCTGGCCAGTCCCTTTCCCAGGTCTTAAGGACAACTTCTACTGGGAGCAACATCTTCTGCTGGACAACTTGTAGGTTTGCAGCCTTTTGTTAGTGCTCATTCTTGGTGCAGAGCTTGGGGTGGAGAGTTCCTGGTTTTCATGCCCTCCTTCATACCCGATTGCAGGCTTCTGCTGTTTCTCATGGAAAGGAGGGGTGTAGCCACCTCCACCCTTAGAGCTTTCAGGGATTTCTTTCATTCATTTTTATACTTAGCTTTTCATATGTGTATCAAACTCATTGGACACCTCCAAAACATCCATTAAAACCTTAATACTTTATAGTGATTCAACAGGCTACTCCAAAGAGAACGTGAGGAGGTATGCTTTGAAAGGGCTCTTCTCCTCCAGCTGCTTCCATCCAGTACTTTAAAAACACATAGGACACAATAAAGCACATGTTGACATAAGTGAGCTTCAAAAAAACCCATTGGATTATTTTGAAGGAGTATAAACACACGTGGGGAGAGTTATCATCCTTCACCCAGCAAAACAATTACATCAGTGCAGCTTGGACTGGGATCTGCCTTAAGATCTCCCAGATGTTGTAAGCGGCACAATTGCCGATCCCTTGCTCTGGGTAATTATAAACTGTCAAATGGAGGAGGGGGAGGTTGGTTCTCAAAGTTTAAAAAAAAAAAAAAAAACCAAAAACAAAAAAAACCCCCATAAAAGCCTTTTGGGGAACTGAAGAGAAGATCCACTGTTCATAGTTGACACCCAGAACCACAACAGCCTCTGCTGGCTTTGCCAGGCCAGACCCATGGGCGCTACCTTGTGCCTGAGCTCTGGGGTGCTGCATGGAGGGGAAGAGGTCCTCAGCAAGGAGCTTGCTCTTGGGTGATCCTAGGGCTGCTCAGAAATCACCTTGGCAGCATCTTCCAGCCTGAGGTCAGGGACCTGCTGCCCACCTCGTAAGCAGAAGTCCGTCTGGTTCTGAGGTGGAGGATGTCAGTCTGGACACTCAAATGGGAAGGAGGACCTAGGGAGAAGCTGCAGCCTCGCTGGCCCTGGGGAGAAACAACTTACCCAGCACTAGAGCTGGTCCCCTGCTTGGACCTGGCTGTGAGGAGGGAGCCCCAGGTGAGGTGTCAGTGCTGTACTGCAGCACAACGAGTTCAAGACTTTGGGGGCTGAAAGAAGATGGGGAGCAGGTCCCTAACTCTGTAGCTGGGTAGCTCAAACATTTATCAGAGTCTACCCCTAGCTCAAAAGCGTGGTTTTCTGCACTTTTTGTGAAGAATTTGTGGTTCGTAGCACAGAGGAGCTATGGGCACAGGGAGCAAGAGGGCTGGGCAGGAAAGAGCCCTGGCTCCTTTTTCCCCTGAGGATGAGTGCTGCCCCCTTGCACGCACAAGCAGAGCGCTGGACTCGTGGGGGGCACTTAAGCCACCAGTGACCCTCTGCTCAGCCCTTTGGAGGACTCTAGAAGGCCCCAGCACTCTGAAGAGCCTTTGGGACTTAGCAACCCAGCTGTTGGGAGATGCCTCAGCCTCAGAAAGAGGGGATTTTCAAAAGCCCCTGTGCTGGTGTTTCTGTAGGGAACATGTGTTGGTGAGCTCCTCTCTGAGGTCCCTTCTTACCTGATAGCCCCAGCTATCAGTCGCTGCTGGGGTCCATCCATGCCATCCCTCTGGCTAGTAGCTGGGGTGGCCATCCAGCTCCCCACAGCCCACCCCACGGCTCTGGCTTCTACCAGCATGAGCCCAGTAGGGTGCCAGCTGGGAGGGTGCACTTGCCCATCATCACCCTCACGGGAGCTCACCAATGCCAGAGACAGATGTGGCGTCATCAGCCCACAGGGGTGATGAGCTCAGCAGCAGGTTGACACAAACGAACCCCTGGCAGTGCCAGTCCCCCACGTCCAGGGACAGTTTCATCCTGGACACGATATCAGCAGCGGGGAGAAAGACATGGCCCGTCCCCAGCGTTGTCCCATCAAGGCCAGGTCACACCGAC